>JAKSZP010002662.1:0-300755 GCA_022478985.1 Massospora cicadina
ACCAATGACCTATCTAAGGTCATTGACAAAAAAATGGGTTTTGGCTTTGCCAGCCAGGGCTGAGGAAAACGGCTTAATTGAGGCACAAGCCAAGGTGAGAATCGAACTCAAGACCCAAAAATCACAAGATATGAGTTTTTGAAATCTGGCCAAAATTAAAAATTTTTGCTTTTATTGAAAAACGACGAATTTGTAGCTCATATCAGATTCCAATATCCACTGGAATCTTTGTGAAGCAACCCCCTATAAATTTAGTCCTGTAATGAGAAAGGCTTTGCTTTTACCAGATAAACTGATCATTCTAATAAAGTTTAGTATTTTAGGCACATTTCCTGTATTTTGGGTTTTTCTGAATAGATACAACTCTGTAAAGTTTTGCAATGGCTGGAGTCCGTTTTCGCTCTGGTTTGCCCCTACTGTTGTAACTGAGTCCTCCACCTACTCCGCCACCTATTCCACCGGCTCCGCCTCCTCCTACTTTGCTGCCTTTTGCCCTAGATTTCTTCGCCACCCTTCCCAGCTTCCAGGGCCTCATGTCCCTGATGATTGTGGCCAGTTTGGTGTGCGTTTTGTTCCACAGATCTATTTGGAAACACAATACTGACTGTTTAGGACGTCTCATCATTTTGTTGGGTCACTTGGCCTTGTTGTGTCACCTTTGGCCTGTGTCTTTCCCTCCAGCGACCTCCTGCGCTCCAGCTTCCTTGACAGCTAAGGGCTCTCAAGCTTCAGGCCTACAAGGTTGAAATACTTCACTGTCCTAATGTAAAGCACCAAAATGCTTATTGCTTATCTTAACTTCTGATAATTGTGGAAACAGAAGATTTTGGTGATTTGCTGTATGGAAAAAATGGTCAGTGGTGAATATGCAGGTGAACTGCCACAAGTTACTTGGGCACTAGACAGTATGATGGTTGATATGGTCTGGAAAATGGAGAGTTATACAAGCGGATTGGTAACAATATTCTAAATCTTTTGAAACCCTCCATTTGACTGGACATTTTTGAGTAAGCACAAGGTATTAGGTCATGAAGGGTTATTCAAGACATTGGAGTTCTTGGGGCCATGTGTTGGAATTTCAGATGACACATAATCTAACCTTTTAACCAAATAATAGATTTGATGATTAAGTTATAATTGTACAGGATCAGCAACAGCAGCCATCTAATAAATTATCGTCAGGCATCATCCCTCAATGATATTAGAGGTCGCTAACTAATGTATTATTGTCAGGCATCATCCTCAATGATATTTGAGGCCACTGACTGATAAGATTATTGCTAAGCATCATCCCTGATGAAATTAAGCAATAATTTAATATGGGAACAACATACGATACTTAAATTGTAGGGAATCATTCAGAGTGGAATGAATTGAAATCATCAAAAAATACCAAAACGTTAAAATGCTGGAGATATAGTAGAATCTTCATAAGCCAAAATAATTGGTTTCAAGTCTCTAAACTTATTGTTTGGTCACCAAACACCTGAGGATTATGATGCCTAAGAAACTCAAAGCAACAATACCTGATGAGATTTGGTACTTAACACTTGAGTGACAACCCAGTATAAGAGCACAAATAATTTCCAGTGGACAAATGAAAAGTTGTGTGCTGATTCTAACTATAAAACCCCCCAATTATTCCCTAATAAAAGCAGATAAAAACTTGATAATAACTTAGTTGTTTTTAACATTAGTTGTTTAAACATTACTCATAAGAGAAGAGTGCAAGGATCAGATATCCTTAAATTGTTATCAAAATCTCCACCTGGCTCTACATAAAGGGAAAAGGTAAAGTTTTCTCTACCAGTATCAAAACAACTTCAAGAGGAAGGAGCACCTGTCTAGCGTTGGACAATACACTCAACGTGGCTTTTGGGGATTCAACTCTAATAATAGTCTTCATACTATTATTGCCCCAGTTACTCAAATTCAATTAATTTGACTCAAGAATCCACAAAGCTGTGCAGTTCAAATCTAGGGCCAGAAGTGAGCAACAACCAAGCCAAGATTTTAACACCATGCTACTGTTAGATAGTATGCACTTGGACGTGCTTGAAAAAATTTCTTGTTGCCATCAATGTCAAATAGAAAATCCATTCCCTCAGAAGACTCTTCTCATTTAGTGAAGCTCAGTTTGCATGGCACATAGTGTCCATTGACGTTGTAAACCCTTCATTATTAGACACGAATTGCTCTATGTATATTTTGGTAGCCATTGATCATTTAAACCTTTGGGTTGAGGCAAGAGCAAAAAAGGGATTTGGGGGCGATCACTGTTTCCAAGTTCAAAATTTAATGCACAATCCAATGACATAGCTGTTCACAGTTCATTCTCACTGACAATGGTACTAACTTCACCTCACTCATTATTCCAAAGTTGAACAAATTAATGGCCATATGTGATGCTCTAACAACTCCATACCATACTGAGCCTAATGGAATGGTCGAAAGGGTTAATGGAACGCAGGTGAAAATATCAGGAAATTGGTGATGGACAGACCATCAGATTGGAGTAGCCTCCTGTCCACTGCTGTTTTTTCCTGCAACATCAGTTTTTACCCCACAACTGGAAAGAATCCTTTACAGCTGCTTTACAGAAGGCATCCCTCACTGCCTGCATTACTTTACTCTTGCATAGAGGATACCAGTGAGTAGATCTGCAACAGTATTGATGACTTTGACATCCACGCTAATCAAGCTCCAGACTGAAACGTACTCAACAGCTTGGTTAAAAAGATCAGACATTGTGATCTAAATAAGCTAAAGTGTAGCAGACTCCCACAGGTCACAATAGGATAAGTGTTCTCTTTCATGACTAGCATGTTTTGGGCAGCGTAATAAGTTAGCTTATGGATTGCCCTTTTTAGGATATTAGAAGAAACTGGTGTGGATGCCTACATCATCAAGGACCCATAAGTGTTCATATTATCAACCAAGAGCATGTTAAGCTCCTTAGGGCATATAAACAATAATAGAGATTTATTTAAAAAAAGAAAAACAAGAAAACAAGATGTAGATAAAAATAAACATACAACTTTATGAGGTAAGGAAACATTAAGTAGCGCAAGTTTATTAGAACAATACACAAGATTATTTCAGTTAAGACATCTTTGGATCCCCTCGCTTTTGCTGATTTTTGCAGTGCAACTTGTGTTTTGCTTAGTAGGATCCACACTTCTTCCTTTTCTGCTGCTTTGTGGGTGATTCAGTTTCACTGGACCCTTCACAGGTTGGTGGTGAGGGAGACTGATGTATCAGGGGTGAGGGGGTCAGTATCAGCTCAGGGAACGCCGCACCAGTGGATGAAACAGAGGGTGCGGCGGCAGAGATAGGAGAGGATGAGGACTGATCACCTAGGGTAAGAGGCGAGGTGACAACAGCTTATACAGACAATCAATGCAAACGTGCTTTTGTCCCATCAAGAGTAAGGCCCACAAATACATCCATTGATGGTCATGTGATATTAAGGAGTACACAATGAAAGGGGGGTGTAGTTGGAGTGGCTGGCAAATAAGGAGATGAGTTCTGGCTCACGTAGAAAAGGTTACACCAAGCGCCAGGCAATCTAACATGAAGTCATTATGCTGGGATACACATGTGGAAAAGGAGTGGTCACTTAATTTTCTGCTCATTGGGCCCAATCAAGGGCCTTCTGGTGCCGTTCCATCAACAATCATAACTCATCCACAGGAAGGAAGAAAACTATGTTCCCGAGGAGTGCCATTGTGGGGAGGTACTGGACTGTTTCATTGGCATTAAGATCTGCAAATGCTGCGACAACCCCAGATTTCATACAATTCAGACAATTGTTCTGAAAATTCACTCCTTGTGACTGAAAGTGGGTTGGCGCACGGGAGAAAGAAACTGACCAGCTGGCTACCACCCACCTCATGGAGCATAACATCTGTCAAACTGCTAATACCGAGGGATGAGGCTCAGTAAGAGATGGAAGCACTAGGTAGATGAAGCCATCCGCAGGGGCTGTGCCATCTTGTTAAATGAAGGGCCTCTGCTCTGCTCCCCACCTCATCGTAACTGTGCCACTAGATTACCATAGGGGGCATGCAAGGATGTCATATGGTCAATGAATTTGGGAAGGAGCTCCTCCAGGGCCAAGAGGATCACGGAGTCTACCTCATTCACACCCTTGTAGCTTAGGGAAGGATGAACTGGGTAAGTGGATTCTTCCTTGGTCACCCATATCTGCGCTGTACCATAACCAAAGGAAATATGCAGGGGTTTGGGGCCTTGGGTGTTGTTGCGCTTCAGAGTACATCAGGATAATGTTTGAAGAATGGTTCTGTGGCTTATTGTCTAGTTAATGAGGGTAATGTGAAATTTATATGACTGGAAATAAGCCTAAATAATTAATAGAAGATCACCAGTTATCCATTGAGATTGGGTCAAAGTAATTATAGTTGATTAGTTAAAATGGGTTGATGATGAGCAAGTCAACCATGGCAAATAATAGTGAATTCTGATAAATCTTCAACGATGAAGAGAAACCTCTAAAATTATAGTGAATAGGGAGTAACTAAGATGAAAGGTCAAAACTGACTATAAACAATAAAGATATGAGCAGTATGTGAAGTAAAGGAAGGGGTCTGTAAGTCCTGGGGACCAGCCCTTGCAACTGAATAGTGATCAACACCCCTTCTGGACGAAAAGGGGCCCCAAGGCTCCAGTGGACCCTCTTTCACAGCTGGGCGACCTAGCCCATGTGATAGATGAGCGCTGGATGACTGCTTTTACCCCAAAGATATCCCACTCCCACCTCTTCCCCCCTCTTCAACCCTAGTAAGTTTGATAGAAGGAGTCTGCAGGGAGATTGCGCACACCAGGGGGCATGGAAAGGCCCCTGGGACCACCCACTCCCCAGAAAAACTATATCAGAATTTTGAGAAAACAGCAATTACCAATGTCGAAGCCTGGCCTAAAATTCTGGACTATATTGGACAGTCCGGACTGGCCTGCACCATAAATCAAATTTGGGTATGGCTCAGATCTTGAATCAGGCCCCAAACAACTTGGACCAGCTGGCCCAATACTCTGAAATGGATCCAGGGAGTTCAGATCACACGAGTAGTATAATTGGGGGATTGATTTAAGTTGCAAATAATCTGATCCAAGGACCCCTGCCTCCTGGGATGAATATGGAATACCTGACCATGTGAACAGGCTGGCTCAGATGACTAGGACCCAGATCGGTATCATCAACTTGGTTTGGCCTCAGGAATCTGGGAAAATTTGCAAAACTTTTCTTAACTTTTGCCAAAATCTGGAGCATCATCCTACCCTCCTCTGAGCCAGCCAACCAAATCCCATCACCAACCCCCAGATGGCCAATCCCTCAATACCTTTCCCATGCATTCAGCCCAGTTTTTAAGGCAACTGCCCTGGCTGGGGGTGGTTGTCAGTTCATTCTCTTTATTTTTGCTTAATAAAATTTGAATTCCCCATCTAGCTTGCCGTGGCCTCCATCTACCTTATTAATTTTACAAAAATTCTGCTGATTGCTTTGATGAAACGTGCCATCGCCCAAGTCCTCCTGCTGATTTTCACCAACTGAGTTATCCAGTCGCTCGACCCTACCATGCAGCAGCAGACTGTAAATGTGTAATCTGCCTCACCCCCAACAATGAGCACGCTGCTTCATTCATTTTTGTGCATCCATTTAATGAAGACCCTTTCATCCGTTCAGTCGCTGAGTCCTCTGAAACTGCTCCCCGCCTAGAGCAGCACCTGAGCGCCCCACCCCACTGCTTGTGGACTTGGCTTCCATACCCGCCTCAGCTGCTACTGGCTCGGCCCACCAGTGGGACCTAGAGCGTCCCCTCCAGGTGAAGCTCAGTCCCAACCCTCTCATGGGTCTTACTATACCTCCGCTCACACTTCCAACCATGTGGCAGCCTCTGTGCCATCCCTCGCAGGTGTGCAAGCCCCCTATCCAAATCTGAATGTCAGCAACTGTGAACCCTGGATGAGTCATCGTCGTCCCTACCTCTCCTGCCCTTGGGGGTTGCCCCCACAAGACTAGCGGTTGCCCCTGATGCAATCATCTGGTTTGCCTTGGGGGCCTTCAGTACATTACTGAAATTTTACTTTCCTCATGTCTCCCATAGAACCCCACTTTTATTAGTCTCTCAGACTGCTATGCCTTTGGCATGCTGAGCCCTCCACTGGGTGCTCACACACCCCAACTGGGAGCCCAGTCTAGTTCTTCTTAGCTGAATCTGTGACATTATGAACTGACCACTAATTTCAGCATACTCCACCCTCCTTGCTGAATGGGTGAAGCGCTGGCCTACGCCCTCACTCTGAACGTGATCTCCCTCTGTGAACTGGCCTTCTCCTGCTGGTCAGTGGCCTCATTCATATGGGCCTGCCACCAGGCTATGCTAATTTGGTCCTCACCCCGCCGAGCTCCAATGGCGAGCGCACTCCATCAGTTAACATAATAGGGTTGGGGTTCCCCTTGTCCCTTCTGATGAGGTGGCTGATCAAATCCTGGGCGTCCTGACAGAGCTTCAGGTGCGCCTCTCTGCTGATGGTGGGAAATCCCCACTTCCCTCTGATGCACAGCAGAGCGTGGCTCTCCTTGATGCCCTGGATGGGGATGCCCATCGTTGGGTCAGGGGACTGCTCTGCTCTGCTGCCAAGTCAGGCAACCCCACCCCCTTGTTGGCACTGGTCACCTTGGCGGTCCAGGCCACTGAGTTGAGACCGGTGCGCCTCCTCTATCTGTTCACCTTGGGACAGACATCCATGGATCTACCCTCCCTAATTGAGGCCTTTGCAGTACTGGCTCCAATGGTACCCATCCCTGTTGAAATTGCCATCCCCACATTCTGCGCTGCCTTGGACCCCACCGCGGCAGCCCACACAGCTTGGGACCCTCTCCCTGGATCCTTAGAGGTTGCATTCTCTGTGGCCTGTGAAATTGGGGCCAGGCCCTTTCACACTCACACATGTCCCGTTGCCGCCCCCAAGGTACCCCATACCACACCTCCCCCTGCCAGTGGTCGCGGCCAGGGGAAGTGCCCCCCTGGACTTGCTGCCCTTTGCTCCCCCTCGGTGGCCGCCTCAAGTACCTCCCATCCAGGGGAACCTCTGCCTATGGCACTCTCTGCTCCCAGCCCAGATTTGGAGGCTGGATCGTTGGGCCCCCAGGTTTGGAGTCTGCTCAGTGTGGTGAAATCGTCCCCCCAGGTGACCCCTCCTCCCCTTAAGAGAGTGGAGTGGGTGTACACATTAACCCTTGACTACCCATCTGGGATAAGGAAGTAGTAGAGACCCCACATCAGTCGCACACCACCCTTGCGCCCCCAGGCCAGCTCTCCTGTTGATGGGTCATGCCCCCTCCTTGGCTGCCATTTCTCTGGTTCACCTTAATAAAGAGGACCAAGCGTACTTCTCATTTCCCATTTTCTTTCCCTCAGAGTCAGGGGAAACTACAGTGCAAGCCCTCCTTGACACCGGAGCAGCAGGTAACTTTATTGACCTTGGCGTGGCACAGTCCTTTGACCTAACGATGGAGGAAGCTTCATCCATCCTGGGCGCCTCATCTGAGTCCATGCTATCCTACCGCATCCAACATCCTTTGCACTTCTCAGTTCATGATTTTGGATTCACTGACTACTTCTCAGCGGTACAGGACTTGCTCTACCCTGTAATTTTGGAGGTGGGCTGGTGGCGCTGCCAACAAGTTCACGTCAATCTTGCAACCAACTCCTTGTTGCTCAAAAGCCTCAAGTTTAGTGGTGAGTTTCCCTTGCTAAAGACCCTTCCCCAGGGCACATCCTTTGGTTCTTTCCTCACCAGACCCCATCCTAGTTGACCTCCCTTTGGACTTTCTCTCCTTCCTAGCCCCATATAAGGCCATCTTTGTCATGTCCCTGGCATCCAAGCTCCCTTCTCAGTCCAAATACAACTTGACATTCCAGCTGACAGTTGACCTAGTCAAGATCAACTGCCCCCTCTACCCCTATACCAAGGAAGAGGTTAGGGCTCTGGGCAGTTGGCTGGACGAGATGCTAGAAAAGGGGTGTCTCATCAAGAAGTCTTCCCCAGTCGCCTCACCCATAGTTTATACCAGGAAAGCAGATGGGTCCCTGCGCCCCTGCGTCAACTTGGTCACCTCAACAACATCACCATCCTGACCCATACCCCTTACCCTTAGAGCAGAGCATCGCCCAGGCCATTGCCAAGTCTCACATCTTCTTGAAGTTGGACTTGGTGAACGCCTTCAATCAGGTGAGGGTGGTGAGGGGACAGGAGTGGCTCACAGCCATCCACACTTGTCAGGGGCTTTTCCAGTTCAGAGTGATGCCGTCTGGCTTGAAGAATGTGCTAGCCGCCTTCCAACGCCTCATTGACAATGTTTTGGTGGGACTTGCACTTCTCATGTGTGGTGGCCTATATCGATGGTATTTTGGTACATTTCCCTCACCCCTGAACAACACGCCAGGGACCTTGAAGGATAGTGGCAGCCCTCCACAAGGCAGGGCTATTTGTTAAACCCTCCAAGTGCGAATTCTTCAGGGATGAGGTTACCTTCCTAGGGAATCTTGTCCTGAAGGATGGGTTTGCCATCCCCCCTGCAAGCTGGAGGCTATTCAGTCTTGGCCTAACCCAACCACTCAAAAACAGCTTCATAGCTTTCTTGGCACTGTCACCTTTTTGAAAAATTTTCCCCGCTCTTGCCCAACTGGCAGCACCCCTGCACCCCCTCACCGGGAAGGACACCTCCTTTAAATGGTCCCCCAAGTGCCAGCAGACCTTTGAGGCTATCAAGGAGGTGTTTCTCACAGCCCCGTCCTGTGGCATTCCAACACTTCTTGCCCCTTCATAGTAGCCTGCGATGCCTCATCAGTGGCAGTAGGTGCCGTGCTGCTACAGGAGCATGAGGGAGCTGAGCACCCGGTGTCCTATTACTCCCAGAAGTTTACTGCAACAGAGCAAGCATGGCTAATATATGATAAGGAGCTAGCGGCGGTGGCATGGTCACTCACCAACTGGTGATACCTCCTGCAGGGCGCCCTGCACGAAATTACCATTTGGACGGACCATAAGGCCCTGCTATACTACCGTAAACTTCAGAAGCTAGGTCACCAGCAAACTCACACATATCAAGACCTCTGTAGTTCCATTTTAAGTAAAAATTCATCAAAGGTCCCATGAACATTTTGCCAGACATGCTCAGCAGTAACCCCTCTCTATTCCCCAACAGGGAGGAAGACCCATTAGATCTTATAACAGTAGTGCCCCCTCCCAAATCCTCTCATTGGCCCCCCTACTGTATCTTTCACTGATTTGGACCCTGACACTCCGCTCCTCCCATGTGTCCTCACTTCCCAAACCTGCTGCCCTGTAGGAATTGAGCTTCTTGATGACTTAGAGTCCATGCGCCACAAGAGAACTCCATATACCTTGCAGGATGGAACAATCTGGTTCCATGATAAGGTTTGTGTTCCTCCTTCCATATGCAGCTGTGTCATTGAGGAACATCATGTCCCCCAGACTGTCAGCAACCCCAGTATCAAAAAGTGTGCAGATCTCATAAAGAGAACCTACAATTGGCCTGGTTCCTCAAAGGACATTCCCACCTGGATCTCTCGTTGTGTCACCTGTGCCCAGGCAAAATCGGATCGCTATGGGAAGAAGGGACTGTTACACCCCTTGCAGCAGGCTGAGGGGCCATGGACCTCAGTCTCAGTGGACTTCATCGTGGAACTCCCACCCTCATGTGGCTCTGATGCAATAATGGTAGTCATAGACCGATTTACCAAGTTTGCACTCTTCATCCCCTGCCTCTCTTCTATCACTGCGGTGGAGACTGCAAATTTATTTGTCAACCATGTCTTCGCCATGTTTGGTCTCCCCAAAGAGATAGTGAGTGACAGGGGAGCCCAGTTCATGGCTGGTTCTGGGAAAAGTTGTTGACCCTCCTTCACATCAAGCCCTGTAGATCCACTGCCTACCACCCCCAGTATGATGGGCATACTGAGCGGGTGAACCAGGTACAGGAGCAGTACTTGCGCTGCTATGCAATGGCCTCGCAAGACACCTGGGCTAAGGACCTACCCCTAGCACAGTTCACGTACAACAACTCCCTCCATTCCTCAACCAGCTTCTCTCCCTTTGAGGCCACTCTGGGGTATAACCCCTCTTTCCAGATTGGTTCCCAACTCTCCTCATCAGTTCCCGCTGCCATGGACTTCATATGTTCTCTCCACAAGATGCACAACCTGGTTTGCGAACACTTGACAAAGTCCATTGAGGACTACAAGAAGTTTGCTGATTGGAAGCGTCGTCCAGGTCATGAGATCATGATTGGTTCCCTCATCATGTTGGATACCCGCAACCTTCCCCTGAAAGCCCCCACCCACAAGCTTGCAGCCAAATGCTCAGGACCCTTCAAGGTCAAGAAGGACTTAAGCAATGGAGCCTACCGCCTGAAACTGCCCACGCACTGAAAGCAGCACAATGTCTTCCAAACCTCCTCCTAACCCCCTTTAAGGGGGAAAGGCCAACATCCCCTGAGCCAATCGTCATCAGGGAATCCCAAGAAGCGGAGGTGGAGGCCATTTTAGCTTCCCAATGGTCCCGCCGATCCATTCAGTACTTGGTCACCTGGAAAGGTTACCCCTCATATGAGAACATCTGGGTGAACACATGCAATTGCACAAACTGCAAGGACCTTATAGAGAAACTCCACGCCTCCCACCTGACAGCCCCCACCCTCCCCAGAAGATTGTGGCCATTCTGGCCATAAAGTTACTGGAGCGCCACAAGAACTATGCTTTGGCCCAGGCCCCCAGGGGTGGAATCCTCCCTGTCAAAAAAGGAAAGGGTAGTGTAAGTCCTGGGGACCAGCCCTAGCAACTGGATAGGGATCATCACCCCTTCCAGACAAAAAGGGGCCCCAAGGCTCCAGTGGACCCTCTGTCACAGCTGGGCGACCTAGCCCATGTGATAGATGAGCGCTGGGTGACTTCTTTTCCACCCAAATATATCCTAATCCCACCTCTTACCCCTCTTCAACCCTGGTAAGTTTGATAGAAGGGGTCTGCAGGGAGATTGCACACATCAGGGGGCATGAGAAAGGTCCCTGGGACCACCCACTCCCCAGGCAAACCATATCTCATGTTTGGGAAAATGGCAATTCCAAACATCAGAGCCAGCTGGCAAATTTATGGACTGGGAGAGACAATCCAAACTGGCCTGCTTCAAAGTCAGATCGGATACAGCTCAGATCATGAACCCAGGCCTGAATGACTTGGATCATTTGCCCCAACGCTCTGAAATGGATCCAGGGAGTTTAGATCGCATGAGTAGCCTAATTGAAGGGTCAGCTCGAATTACAAATAATATGATCCAAGGACCCCTGCCTCCCAGGATGAATCTGGCCCATCTGAGCCATGTGAACAGGCTGACTTGGGCCACCAGGACCCAGATTGGTAGTATTGACTTGGTTTGGCCCCAAGAATCTGGGAAAATTTTCAAAATGTTTCTGGACTTTTGCCAAAATTGGGAACAGCTTTCTACCCCCCTCCAAGCCAGCCAACCAAATCCCTTCACCAGCCCCCAAATAACCAATCCTTCAATACCTCACCCATGCATTCAGCCCAGTTTAAAAGGCAACTGCCCCACCTGGGGGTAGGTGTTGGTTCATTCGCTTTCCTTCCATTGAATAAACAAATCAGATACCCCACTTAGTTTTCTGTGGCCTCCATCTACCTCATTAAAATTTAAAAAATCCGCCAATAAATCTGACAAAGTGCACTGTCACCTAAATCCTCCTGCTGACGTTCACCAACTAGATTATCCAGTTGCTCAATCCCACCATGCAGCAGCAGATCATAAACGTGATAATCTGCCTCACCCCTGATGACAAACCCGCTGCTTTGTTTGTTTTTACATGTCTGTTTAACAGGGACCCTTCCATCCATTTGGTTACCAAGTCCTCTGAAACTGCTCCCCAGCTAGAGCAGCACCTGGGCGTCCCCGCCCCACTGCTCATGGACTTGGCTTCCATAGCCATCTCAGCCGCCACTGTATCAGTCCACCAGTGGGGCCTAGAGCGCCCCCTCCAGGGGAAGCTCAGTCCCAGCCCCTCTCATGGGGTTTGGCATACTTCTGCTCACATTTTTGATAATGTGCCAGCCTCTGTGCCATCCCTTGCTGGCGCGTAAGCCCACCTATCCAAATCCAAAGGCCAGAAACTGTGAACTCTGGAGGAGTCATCATCCTCCCTGCCTCTCCTGCCCTTGGGGGTTGCCCCCGCAAGACTCGCAGTTGCCCCCAATGCAACCATCTGGTTTGCCTTGGGGGCCTTCAGTATGTTACTGAAATTTTACTTTCCTCACATCTCCCATAGAACCCCACTTTTATTAGTCACCCAGACCGCTATGCCCTTGGCATTCTGGGGCCTCCACTGGGTGATTGTGCACCCCAACTGGGAGCCCAGTCTAGTTCTTAGCTGAATCCATGACATTTTGAGTCAGGCACATCTTGTTGTTCTGTTCAACATAGGTAGCAAGTTTACATTTATCTGTCTAATAATGAAAGAAATTTCAGAGTTTTAGTTTTCAGGGATATTTTAAAAAATTGACAATATTATTTATTTAAATTTTGACAGAGATAGTTGGGCCAAATCAGGTGGAATCATTCAGGTAATTTGACTGGTGAGAACAGATTTGGTTCTTGGGTTAGGCCATTTAGTCACTGAAAAGATAGGAATTGGTCTACTTAAAATTCAGCTCATATTTATAATTTAACAAACTTTTGTGTTCTCCTTAATTAAGTTAAAAAAATATATGATTGCGGAACCAAGATAATTAATATGATGCATGCAAATTATCAAGACAAGTAAATATTGAGATAATAAATACTGGGATGTGGGATTATAAGGGTTTGTGAAATATATGATGGAAGATCAATAATTAATCTTCTAGGGAACCTCAATAATCATGATGAAGGTAAAGGTGAGATCTATAGGATTTAAGTGGATTATTGCATAAGTTGATATACTTTGGAGGTAAAACCCCAAACGCAACATCAATTTACTTGAAGCTAGACAACACATAAATAGTTAATTATTATCTGCAACTTTATTTGAATTTATAGTATTTATTTTTTTGCAAATATGACCATTTGGCTTTTTGAATTAAATTATATATGGATTGGGACCATCTGATACTAGAAAAAATTATTATGTATAATTCATTAATTTCATATCAGCATTCTAGATAGTCATATAATGATTGAACCTAGTTATCTTATATGGCTATTGACAAATTATTACTGTTTTTTTGAATTTAAAGTAAAAAAATGCTAGCTAAAAATAAATACTGGGCTAAAAACTTCAGCATAAAAGATATATCAAGCATGTAAAAAACTAGAGCAACTTATTAAGATGTTTCAGTAAAAAGGTGTTCTTCAGTAAAAAATATAAAAAGTATCAAATAGTTACACAAATATAAAATTACAAATTTGATAGTATTACAAAAAATTACACCACTTTAAGTACTCTAATTGAACCTTAAGGTCTGCATAAAAGCCATACATGTTTATATTTTTTTACGGTGATGTGCACAAACCATTTTATACAAAAGTAAATTAAAAAAGACTTATATAGTAAAGATTTATTTAATTCTGTTATAAGAGAAAAACAATATCAGGTAATCAACAAACTTATTTACATTTAAAAAATACAAGCGCATATAAAAAACTTATATATACAGTTTTTAATCTTAGATTGTTCTTTGTGATTAATAAATATCAAAGATATGATGTAATAATTTACAATCTTAAATAATAAACTACTAAATAAGAATAGAGCAGATCTTAATTCATTTCTAATTACCTTTATAAACAATTCTAAATAATAGATATTCATAGAGTTAAGCATATATTTACAAATGTGTCAAGGTCTTATAAATTGGGCCTCAGTTTTCAGTGAGCAATCAATTCCTCCAAAAAATTTCCAGAATGTAAGCGGCTCAGAATGATGGGTCCTTTCACTGAAATTATTAGCTGCTTTATTGCAATGACAAATTTAGCAGTACTTAGCTTGAAGTTATCTTATAATGAGACAACATTGCCTTGCCAAATTCTATAATCCATTATTTACTTAGGGTTTATTTAAAAAATTATCAAATTACTGCCATTGAAGCAAATATTACTTTCATTAGAACCATTTTTTAGATTTTTATCATTATTTTTAGTGTAGTTTTTTTAAGCTTTAAGTTTACCAAAAAAGCGCATATGATAAGGGCCAAAAATATAAATTCATAATTTAAGATACCCCCTAAAAATTAGCTGAGTTTGTTTTCCTTTTGATACACAATATAACAGGGTTAATGAACCTTTAGTAGCCCTTCAAACTTCAACAACTTAAAATGAGATTATGATTAGATTACAACCAAAGGCATTAAAAATTCTAATGATCTCTCACTTGTTAAACTAAATCCTGCACATATAATCAGAAAAAAGTTTGGCCAAAAGATCCTTGATTTTTAGACAATGTATTATGGTATATTGACCGTTTGGAAGCTCACTAGGCTTTTCTAAAATATGACTATTTTGGTTAACTTGAGCTAAATTACCCTACAAATTCATGGAACTTCTACTGACAAAGGCAAAGGTATAATCTGGTGATTTTAGTCTAAACACCTTAGTGACACTCTTAATAAGGACTAACTCTGATAAAGAATCTATATAAAAATTAAAAGAATATATTATTTTATATAAGAGAAACTATTTGATGATATTAATTGATGATATCTTCATGAGGCCAGGCACCAGTATTATAGCTCTAGGGCATCTCCTGGCCACACTTCAATCTTATAATTATCCATAGATATTATTTTCCATCACAGTTCAGCTCTTAAAATGATAAAATTATGACCTTTCATTAAGACTATTGGTGACAAATTACCCTCAAAATTGAAAAGGCTTTAGATACAAAAAGTGAAAATCAAATGTGCGCAATTGTCTTAAGGTCATCCTGGATTGAGTTTCATCATACTGCTGACAAAATACAACTTCTGGAAAAAGTGGCATCAATTTATACTAAACGATGTGCCCTTAATTGGGATATCAGCTGTCCTATTGATAGCACTAAGTACTCCCATTTGGACTGTCCACGTGAAAATACTATAATCTTGTCATACAGCTGATATAATTACTGAGAAAATTTGGCATTGGTAAGACTTAATGATGTACCACTTGTTGGACAATTGTAAGTCTGATATTGTAAGAAGAGCGTTTTGGATGAAAATGACAATAAAGTTTGCTAAAAGACCCTAGTTGATTCCCAGTGAAACCCCTCAAATTAAGGTAAAACTTCTATTAATAATTGGGCAAATAACACAAGTTTGGGCACTCATATTGCACTGAATAGTTGACTATCTCTGGGGAGCCATTCTGAGGTCCCTCCCCCTCTTACAGCAAATTCAGTACAACCAACACCACGGAAACTGGTCCCTTTTATAGGGTTGGAAGAGGTCCACAAAATGAAAATATTTTCACGCCCATTGACTGGGTAAAATTTTTAAGTTAATTGACTCACGGATATATACTACCTGCAATCAACTTTTCATCGCCTGTTCTGTCAAGGTGAGGTGAGTCTCCAGAGATCTTATAGCTAGAATCCCCATATTCCCTAAATTGAACTTTACTAAGCTAATCCAAGCTTCACACTGATTTCCCTTCAAACCTTGATTTAGTTTAAATAATAAGCTGCTAGATATTGAGAGGGTTAATTTCATATCCCCTTGGTGGTTACTAATAAAATTTATAAAATATATAATCCTTTAAGTTATTTTATTATTAATTTGAAAACAAGTAGTCAAATAACCCCCAAAAACGTATTTATCCTTGCAGTATAGAACCGTGTTTATCCTAACATTAATTGCTGAAATTCAGGTGTGAAAATGCACCAGCGAGCCAACTAAAAGCCTGATTTCCAATAAGCGGTTCTCACTATAGGGTGTAATAAACCACAAAACAAAAATCAAAATGGATGGTGTTGGGGTAATTAACCCTCGCACCCTCCCCACTGCCTCTGAACCTCATCTGGATGCTTTAGCCCAGCAGCTAGCCTGCGCCCTGTCTCAAATTGAATCACTTGAAAAGCACGCATGCCATGCTTCTCATGAGGCTGCTCCAGTTATTGCCAAACCTTGTATAGAGAAAAATTTACTTTAGGTGAGGGTAACGTTGCCTCATACCTTTTTGTGTATGAGGCTGTTATGGACGGGCAACTGATCCCCAAAAGTAAAGTACATCCCCTCTGCCTTAGCTACTCCACCCAGAGGTAATGGTACCTTATACGGACACCCTTAAAACTTGAGCTGAGGTAATGAAAGAGATCATTGAGGAGTTCGAATAAGCACAGAGCTTGCAAAGACAAAACAAGACTTTGCCTTATTTTGAAAGAGGGAGAGTCAAACACCTCTTTTGTTGAGCAATTCAATAGTAAAACTCAACCTCTGTTATTTGCTGAAATGCTCCCACTTGAAGATACTATTGCTGCTGTTTTGGCTGGATTGGCGTTTCATCCCTCTTTGAAGATGTATATCTCTGCTGTCAAGCGCTCCTTCAAAAACATATGGGATATCAAGGAGGCATTGTTAGCAGTGGCTGACTAAAATGAAAGTGATACTATGCAAGGAGCTCTGAGGCGAGAATATACTATAACCACTCCATCCTCTTCTATGGATGTCTCCCTTTGTAAATCTTCTCCCGTGGAGCTGCCGCAACAAGATGCTTTTCCTCCATGTGAAGATAAGAAGAGGATACTAGCAGTGATGGGGAAGCGCTCCCCTCCATCTCCAGCTCCCAAAGTGCAGCTGGTGAAGTTTGCTATCACTTTGCCCTGTTATTCTCCTTCGTTAGAGAGGCCTTCAGAAGTGCCACCATTGATACACACCACCAAGGCAATATCTCTATTCCCTTCAGCATCTCATCCATTCATCTTTAGCTCAAAACCTAAGGCCATGGTTCAGCCCAAACCTGCTGCATCAAAGGCTAAATGTAGAGCCGTAACTATTACAGCTTCTCTCAAAAAGTTACCCAATGAATTGAGCGCCCCAAGGACCTCCCCTGCAACAAGGGAAGCCCTGATTTTACCTCCCAACCGATGGAATCCTTGAAGTGCATTGAGAATCCCTCTAATGACGAATCTGAAGGGTGTCATGAAGATGTTGGACACTATGTCTTAGGAGCCCAGGTGAAGTGGAGGTACATGACCATTTGAACTTGGATAGAGTGGATTGGACTAGGATCTCCAATCAAACATATCTCCAACAAGTATTGAGGGGTCTTGATATTATTTACTGACAGTGACGCTGACCAGCTCATTGCCTCAATGATCCGATCCACCCAGTGTGTCCATACCCTTCATACTATCCAAGAAAAAACCCTGAAACTGCCAAACGATTTGCCTCTACTCTCCGTCTAAAGGAGGTTCTTGCTCTTTACCTCAACTTAGGTGGAACTTAACTAAAGTGGAGGTCACTGTTAATGGAGTTTGTGTTACGGCTATCCTCAACACGGGATCCCCTGTGAACTTTATATCATCCAAATTTATGAAAAAATTAAGCTTGGCACTGACTCAATTATATGCAAGAGTTTGGAACTGCGGGGCCAAACAACACTCACACCATTGGAGCCTACACTTCTATGACCATTCTTTTTTGGAAGCTCATTTTGTCAGCCTCAGCGGTGGCATTGGCCAACAATAACTATGATCAACTCATTTGTACTTAAATCATGCTTGGATTTAAAGGGTTATTAACTTGAAGAAGGGATATCTTTTCCTTCTTAATTATTAGGTTCCTCTAATTCTGACCAATGAAGAGCTTAATAAAAAGGAATATGTTTTCACAGTTGAGTATCATTCTTCCACCTTATCCCTGCATTAACCACGGCGGGGCAGAATATAAAAAAGCTGCCAAGTCAGTGGATGCATTAGAGGGTGTCTTTTTCTTATGCATCCAAAGGAGTAGTCATCAAAGCTTGGGAACAAAGGGTAGTTGACATGAAGATTACCCTACAAACCAACCACAACTGTCTACTGCACCTAATAAGCCTTGACGGAGTTATCCTTCTTAAACCTAGAGCCTTGACAAGTGTTCTAGACCCAGATTTTCAGCGACTAATCAATCTCCTGTTAGGAATTTCACCAAGAAAATGATCGACAAGAAGCATCAGGAGATTGGAAGAGGCCTGATGGTCCCTATTAAGGACATTAAACAAGATTACTGTATTGGGTTTATGGTGGATATGGGCCTACCTGCTGATCAATAGTTATGTACTCTGCCCAATGTTCAAATCTCTGATGATCTAACCCCTGCAGAGCTTAATGAAGTTCATAGTTTATTGGAGTTTTATAGCAATATATACTCCAAATCTGATAATGACTACAGACATATGAAAGGTTGGACGCATACCATTGATATTGGGGATGCTCGTCCTAGCCCGATCCAAACCCTACCATAAATCAAAAGTTGAGGAGTTACAGATAAGGACGGAGCTAAAACAGTTGTTGGACGCTGGGTTGCTGGTGCCATCCCAAAGCCCTTGGTCATCCCCACTTCTACTGATAAAAGAGAAAAATGGAGGTCATCAGGTTGTTATGGAATACCATAAGCTGAACAACCTCACCAAGGAGGACAGTACCCTATACCCCATATTGATGACTCTCTGGCCCAGATTTAGGGTCCAAGTTCTTTTCTGCTATGGACTTGGCTAATGGGTATTAGCAGATGTACCTTTCTCCTCAGTATCAGGAGAAGTGACCCTTATCTATAGCGAGGGCCTTTTTTAACCCACTTGGTTACTCCAGGTTGTATGCAATGAGCATGCCAATTTTCAGTGGGAAATGGATCAAATTCTCCAGGATCTCAAGATGAGATGTGTGATTGGCTATATCAATGACATCACATTTTTTTCCAAAACAACCAAAGAACGCCTCACCCACTTAAAGGAAGTGTTTTAATGCTTGCGTGCATCCAACATCAAGCTGAAGCCCTCCTAATGTACCTTTTTTTAGAAAAAGTTGGATTTCCCTGCGCACGCTATCTCTCAAGATGGGATACAACTCCTTCAATACAATATAGAAGCAATATCTAAAATACATGCACCCAAAACCCTTAGCAACATACAGGTATTTTTAGGGATGATGGGGTATTACATTAATTCATCCCCAAGTTCTCCAACCTTAGTGAGCCCCTCATATGGATCTTGGCTAAAAACACTCCATTCCATTGGGAACTGAGCAAAAGACCGCGTTTGAGACCCTGAAGGAACTATTGCAAAAAAGGCCTATATGTCATGGATTTGGTTGATAAGAATTAGACTGGGCTCCCAATCAGGGTGCGTGAGCCCCCAGTAGAGCCCAGAATGCCATAGGCACAGCGGTCCAAGTGACTTGTATCAGTGGAGTTCTATTGGGGATGTGAGGGAAGCAAAAAGTTCAATAATGTACCGAAGGCCCCCAAGGCAGTCCAAATGGTTGAGATGGGCAACTGCAAGTCTTATGGGGCAACGTCCAAGGACAGAGGAGGCAGGGAGGATTACAACTACTACTGGGTTCATAGTTGATGGCTTTTAAATTTGAAAAAGTGAGCTTGCGCACCAACGAGGGGTGGCACAAGGGCTGCTGCATGATCAGGGGTGAGAGCAGAGGGGGATGGAACCTGCAAAGAGCTTTGGGGATGAGCTCTCCCTGAACAAGGTGCTCTAGGCCCCTCAGTTGGGCTGGGCCATCAGCGGATGGACCAGGTAGGGGTCCCAAGTCTGCGAACAGTAAAGCAGGACTGCTCTGGCGATGCTCCAATGGGGGTTCTTCCAAGAAGCCCACAGCAGAATGAATGGACATATTTGTGTTTGACAGATGCGCAATAACGGACAAGGAAGCAGCTTTACCATCAGGGGTGAGCTGGTTTATTATATATGATCTGCCGCAGCTTGGTAGGGTTGATCAACTGGATAATCTAGTCAGCAAACATCGAGATAAGGATTTGGATGGCAGCGCATTTTGCTGGATTTATTGGCAGAACTTTTAATTAAAAAGTAAGTTGAATGTATGCTGTGACAAGCTGAGTGGGGTATTTGTGGTATAATTGGTGCAAAGCGTGAGAAGATAAGAGAATGGACCAACAACAGCCCCTGGGCAGGGTGGTTGCCTTATGTATTGAGAAAATCGCATAGGGGAGGTGTTATGGGATTAGTCATTTAGGGCTGGCGATGGGATCTGGCTGGCTGGCTGGTGGGGAGGGGGGTGAAGGGATGTTTGAAATCCTGGAAAAATCAAAAAATCTTTGTAAATTTTTCACAATTTTAGGACCAAGCCAGGTTGATGGTGATGATCTAAACCCTCACCATCTGAGCCAGCTTGTTTGCATGAATCAGATTTCCTGGATTCATCCCAGGGGGCTGTGGCAGCTGGGCTGAGTTGTTTGGAGCCTGATTCAAACTCTCGATTAGGCTGTTTGTATGATCCAAACTTCCCAGTTCTGTCCTGGAGAGTTGGGGCAACTGGTCCAAGTTGTTCAATGCCTGGTCTGGGATCCGAATCATGTCCCACTCTGATTTTCAGTGCCAGCTGTCCAGAAAAGCTCCCCCCAGACTGGATTTTTAGACTGGGCCCCAAGTTTGGTGCAGGCAATTTCCTCCAAATTTTGACATAATTTGCCTGGGGAGTGTAGGGTCCCAGGTGCCTTCTTGTGGCCCCTGGCTTTCATGAGCTCTCTGCAAACCCCTCTATCAAACTAACCAGGGTTGAGGAGGGGGAAGGGGAAGGGAATGGGCTATCCCTGGGGGGAGAGTGGTCACCAAGCGCTTGTCTACCATGTGAACCAAGTCGCTCAACCTCAACAGGGGGTCCACTTGAGCCTTTGGGCCCCTTTTTGTCCAGAAGGGGTAATGCTCCCTATCCAGGTGTAGGGGCTGGCCTCCAGGACATACACTATCCTAAATCACCCTGACTATGGCAAACCTTTCATGTTGTTCACAGATGCCTCTGATTACGCCGTTGGAGCTATCTTGGATCAGTTTAATGAAAATGAGATCAATCAAAATATGTCTTATTTCAGCAAGATTCTCTCAAAAGCTTAGCGCAAGTGCAGAGTCACTGAAAAGGAGTTCCTTACCGTCTAACTTGTTGTCAAACACTATCACTTTTTATATACAGGACTTTATTTAAAGTGATTACTGACCATGCACCCTTTAAGTGGTTACAAAATATAAAGGACCCCACTGGGCGGTTGGCTCTCAAGGCTCTCAAGCTCCAACGCTATGATATGACCATTGAGTATTGAGCTAGGACGAGACCTATGAACATTGATGGGTTGACGTGGTTGCCTGTACTACGCCTTGATAATAGCAAAGCAGAGAGGTTGCATGACCTCCTCATGAGACCAAAAGCATGGGCTGATGAAGATGAACCAACTAAAAGATGCTAGAACGGCACTCTTGCAACAACAAGGTGGAAAGTGGGAAGTTATACAAGAAAGTAGGAGTAAACTGGTTGCCCTATCTCCAGCCGTCCAAGCGAATATCTGTTATCATGGAGTCTCACACTATCATGGGCCATGGCAGAGTCCATAAAACCTACGGCTGGGTTAAAGAGCGGCATTACTGGGAGGGCATCAATGAGAGTAAACTGAAGTCATGGATGACAGTCTGACCTGTAAAAAGCAATTCAGCTATAAGACCCAGTATCAGTATCAACTGACTACGCCCCATCTACGCTTCCACGCCATAAGTTTGGACGTGGTAGGGCCTCTACCTCAAACCACCAGTTGTAATAGTTAAATCTTGGTCAGAATTGATCATTTTACCAAATGTGTTGAAGCTGTTGCTCTACCTGCTCAGACTGCCAAAGCCATGGCTACCTTTTTACATCAAAATACCTTTATGCGGCATGGATGCCACCAAGTACTCCTTTGTGACAATGGGAAAAACTTCATCTCTAGAGTATTAAAGCTTCTTGCCACTTCTATGGGAACACAGCAACTCTTCTCAGCCCTCTACAATTATCCACAAATGGGGCTGTATAAAGAGTTAATGGAACACTGGTCTTAATAATCCGCAAAATGACCAATTCAGACCCTCTCCACTGGGATCTTTACTTACCCAGTGCCCTCATGGACTACTGGATTAGCTAACATTATATATTCAAAACGTCCACTTTACATGTGTTGTATGGTTGGGAACCTGGGGTGCTTTATTTATTATCCAAAGATGTCTTTTCTGACAGGCCTGACCCAGAACAAGCCATGAAAAAGTTGGCCAACACATCATCTAATTACAATCAGAGGCCATGACTAATTTAGCAAAGACTGTCACCAAAGAAGGGCAAGTCGCTAATGAGCACTGGGCCCCTCTTCCTTCCTTCCAAGTATCCAACTTGGTACTGTATTACCACAATCTGATCACTCCTATGAGTGAGAAGCTCAGGTCTATCTGGGAGGGACCATTTGTTGTCCCTAATAACTGAGTAGATGAATACTCCATCAAATACCTGCTTCTAGAGTAACCATCAACTGGTCCATGGCCAGTTTTTACGCCTTTATTAACCCCCTACCACTGTTGAAGAGTAATGTCAGAAAAGTACAAGTTTGATATTGTAAGAAAAGCATTTTGAATAAAAATGATAATATTGGCCAAAAGATACTGGTCAATTCCTGGTGAAACCCCTTGAATTAGGGTAAAACTTTTATTAATAATTGGGAAAATAACACAACTTTGGGCAGTCATATTGCATCAAATCGTTGGCCAAATCTGGCTTGCCGTTCTGAGGTCCCTCCCCCACTTACAGCAAATTTAGTACAACCCACACCATGGAGACTGGCCCCTTTTATAGGGTTGGAAGAGGTCCCACAAGACCATCTAGTACTAAAAAAAAAAGAAGAGGTCCCACAAGGTGAAGATATTTTCACACCCAATGATTGGGTAAAATTTATAAAATTCGTTGCCTTAAGGATATATCCTACCTGCAATCAATTTTCCATCGCCTGTTCTGTTAAAGTGAGGTGAGTCTTTAAAGATCCTATAGGTAGAATCCCCATATTCCCTAAATTGGACTTTATTAAGCCAATCCAAACTCCACACTGATTTCCCTTCAAACCTTGATTTAGTTTAAATAAGCTGCTAAATATTTAAGAGGGTTTGTTTATCCTCACAGCAGTTACTAATAATACCCATAAAATATTAAATCCTTTAAGTTGTTTTATTATTATTAATCTAAAAACAAGTGGTCAAGGAACCACCAATAAATTTATATATCCTAACAGTAGAGAACCATATTTCTCCTGCCATTAATTGTTGAAAATCTAAGTGAAAGCGCACAGCAATCCAACCAAAAACTTGACTTCCAACACCCTATTTGGGACGTTTGTAGACCCACAATAACACTTGGTACTACATCGATGAATCCCCCCTTGGGTTGGGACCATCTAGTACTAAAAAAATAACACTTGGTACTCACATTTGGGATGTCCATGTTCAAGTGCCATCAAGTTTAATAACACAGCTGATGAAATATGATGATTATGAAAATTCGCTCATACTTTAAGCTTAATGACGTCCTCCTATTTAAGCCATCAGTAAGATTCTCTATAGCACTAGGTACACCCATTTGTTATGTCCATGTGTTAGTGCTATTGTGTCATTTACAAGCATTAACATACAAAATTTGCTATAGGGTGGAAAACTGATTATGATATTTTGAAGGAAATCTTATTGTTACTATTCAATGGTGTTTTTAGAGAAAATTATAGATGTTGAACCTGGGTCAATTTCTTAATAATAAAGTCGATTTTGTGCATGGTTAATCGGGAACAATTTTAAGTTATTGACAGTGTAACTGGACCAAATTTGAAGGTACAGAAGAGCTTATTTTTGAGTCAAACACCAAAACTTGACAATTTCCCCCACTTGACTTGAGCATAAACCCTGAGATTCCCAATTGGTCTGCAAC
The DNA here is from genome assembly GCA_022478985.1 of Massospora cicadina. NCBI lineage: Eukaryota > Fungi > Entomophthoromycota > Entomophthoromycetes > Entomophthorales > Entomophthoraceae > Massospora > Massospora cicadina. Next base: position 23,996 of record JAKSZP010002662.1, read on the forward strand.
GATTGTTGACAGTCAAATTTGGGTTTCAGATAAATTGGTGATTAAAATAGGATTAAAGTTCATAGTTTTAAGGTTGCTCTTAATTGCTGATTGATTGAAAGTTTGGTCCTCTCCCCTCCCTGAGAACAAAAAATAGCTATTAATTATTTAGGCTTATATATTTTTTATATTAATTTAGTTTTTATTTTCTTTTATATATGTATATCTCTTTTTCTCTTTTTTTTAATTTTATTTTGCAACGCTTATATTATTTCAATTTTTCAAAATCATCCAATCTCTTGACCCTTTTTATAAGCTTTAAGTGGACAAAAATGTATATATATTTAGTCCTATCATCCTAGTTTGTATAAGTAGATTGTGATGTCTTTTATAGTGTTGGGTAACATACTAAAATAGGCCATTATGACAACGTTGTTAATGCCGATTTGGTCTTCTTTGGGAAAATTACTTTGTTAAAAGTCACAAGCGCATGAAATGTTCTGATTATTGTGTTAGGTAACAGATGCAAGAAGGTGACTGTATGATATATTTTGATGGTGATGGCCAATTTTGTAGGTTTGCACTTAAAATATAAATTTCTCCATGTCCAAGGATAATGATAGCAGGTATTATGTTTAGCTCAATTTGCAATTTGGACTCTGGTTAATATACTTCACCATAAAGTTCTTTTGTATAATTTTATTTTCAGTCCAGTCAGGACGATTACTTGATCTCCCAATGTTATATAGTAATGTGATGATTTGACTTAAAAGGAACGCCCTTTGACTTAATAATAAATGTGGGTGATGGTTTTATTTTTTAATGTGCCTCAACATACTCAATTGGGACTACTCCATCCTTGTAGGCTAGATTTATGAATATGTTGGGCTTCTTTTTTGACTTCTCCATCTTTGTTAAGTAAAGCAGCTTATATATACTAGATTAATGAGAGTATCATCCTTGTAATTTGTAAAAACCTAAATCTTCTCAGAAAATCTTTCTCAAGTAGTAAATTGTAGTTCATATTCAGCAACCATATGATGGGTGCTGTTACTACTATAGATCTAAAAGCGTAGAGGTATGGTGCTATATGCTCCAAGTGATTTGGTTATAAACGTTCCTGCTTCCCAATTAGACTTAGCTTCAACCTAACTAGTCAAGTAGCCGATAGACATAATAATATTTTTAGTCTTTGAATTGCTTATGAGAATGGGTTTGACAACCTTGATGACTACGGTATGCTAGGCAAACTTGGGCTGAACAAGCTGGTAAGATGTGCATTTTACCAATGGTTTTTTTGCTTATAATGATCTTGTAAAGTGTCTCTTTTTAATAGTTGCATCTTTTTGTAAGTCAATAATACTTTGTAGACTAATCCAGGATCATCTTGGTACTCTCCACTGATCATCTTTTTAAACACCTCTTTGGCGGTCAAACTGAGTGAAACAATATTGGGCAGTCAGGACAGGCAGTTGGCGTTTTTAATGCTTTACCATTGTGCAATGCTCAATTGTGTAGATGTAGGCTCAAAGCTAAAAATCCCTGCAGGTTAATCAGCCCTCAGGTTCCCTCAAGTTATTCAGCCATCTTAGGGAAACATGATCAGTAACAACACTAAAGAGAGTGCCATTAAGATAGACCCAAAATTGCTTGCAAGAATATATGAACGCCAATCATTCCCGCTCTGTCGCCATATAAGATTCTCTCATAAATGCTTAAGGTTTGATCAAAAAAGGCAACATGGAGTTCTTTTCCATCCTCGTATATAAGAGGTAATACAGCTCCCACTGCTATGAGTGATGCATCAGTTTGGACAATAAGTTTGCAGTCAAATTCCAGATTCTGAAAAATTGGGGAAAAACTAGTAACAAATGAAGCCAATATAACCCTCTTTGACAAGTTAAAATCTCAGTCAAGATTGGCCTTGTCCTTGTGTTGACGAAAAAGTGGAACTCCATGTTGTGAAAAATCAAAAATAAATTAGCAATAGTGACCAATCACACCTAGGGATTCTTGGATATTGCATATTAATTTGGAACGTTTCATTTTTGGATATGGCATCTATTTAGTTGGTTAGGGGCTGAAATTCTTTATTTATTGATTATACTTTTATAAAGAATCCAGCTGATCCTGCCCAATCACAGTATAAGTTTATTTATTCCACATTATCTTAGCCTAATTTATTAGTGGTTAAAGTGGCATTTTTTCTTATTAAATGACGCACAAAATAATTAGGCAAAATTGGACCTCGTGTGTGCTTTATATATGGCATAATTGAAATTACAATACCCTGAGATAAGAGCTTTATACCAGAGGTTTCTCCACCACTTTCTGGGTTTTCTTCTGGTTCATCCAATTCAGATTGATCATTTAGTTCCAACATATTGGAGCCAGTACTTTCACACAATTAAAAATTATTTTTTGTAAAAGAAGAAAATTTTTGGTATGTATATGGGCATAAAGGGTCCATATAAAACAATGGTCTTCTCGCTTTGAGGGAGTTAATAATGTCCCTCTCCTCCCCCAGATGGCTAGAAAGTATGTTCTTTGTATCAAATATAAACATATGGTATGGTGGTTCTGTTAATAATGTTCCAGTTTTGAGTGAGTACACTTGTTAAATTCTGAGGTTTGCTCACTTGTTAAATAAAATCCTGCATGTATAGTTAAAAAGAAGTTTACAAAATGATCCTTGATTTTTAGCGAGTTTCTTATGGCATATTGACCGCTCAGAAGCTCACTAGGTTTATCTAAAAAATGACTATTCTGGTCAATTTGGGAAAATTTTTCTTATGAATTTAGGGATACTTCTACAATGCAGGCAAAGGTACAAGCTGGTGATTTCATTCCTAGTAGCATGTCAACACTCTTAGTAAGGATCAACTTTGATAAAGAGACAAATAAAAAGAATTAAAAGGATATATCTTTTAAAATAAGCTATATGATGATCTTAATTGATGATATATTCATAGGGTCATGAGCCATTATTATAACTCTAGGGCATCTCCTGGCCACACTTCAAGCATGAAATTATCCATAGATAGTATCCTCCACCTCAATTCAGCCCTTGAAATGATATTTTCATGAAATTTTACTAGAACTATTGAAGGCAAAATACTTTCAAAATTGGGAAGGTTTTAAGTACAAAAAGTGCAACTTAAATTTGCAATATTGTCCTAAGGTCATCCCAACATGAGTTTCATTATACACCTGATGATATACAACTTCTGGGAAATGGAATCAATTTAAGTTAAATGATGTACCCTTGATTGGGACATCAGCAGGCCTCTTGATAGCACTAGGTACTCTCATTTGGGCGTCCATGTGAAAGTACTATCATGGCGATTATGAGTATTGACATACAAAATTCGCCATAGGGCAGAAAACTAATCGCAATATTTTAAGGAGAATCTTATAGTTGATATTAGCCCATGGGTTTTTAGTAACTTAAATAAAGATCCCAGAGAAATTTTCTAATAATAAATTCAATTTTGTGCATGGTTAATTGGGAACAAATTCAGATTATTGACAGTATAACTGGACCAAATTGATGGTTTGGAAAGGTTTATTTTCGAGTCAAACACCATAATTTGACAGGCATTATACTAGTATGCTGATTGCCATATTAGATTTTTTTCATTTTTAATAATCCCTTTGTTTGGCCCGTTTGCAAATAAAGATGCGTGGCAGCTCCCCCTTTTGGGTTGGGCACCACTAGTGATAAAAAATATGCTATTATGCTGATACATTCATTTCAAGTAACAAAGGTAAGAGCAGAACCAAATACTTATATCCAACATCAGCTCAGGTTAAAGTTACTACTAAGCAAAATAAGAAAGGCCATTAATATTATCAACTTAGGGTATTTTATCTACTATCATATGAATAGATGATATATTTTTCTCCATTATTTATAAAGTTTTAAAGTGAAGCGATAATGTAACTTATCTCTACCTAATAATGAAGCAGCCAATTCCTATATATAAATAAATTCTACATTTATCAGCTCTATAATAAAATTTTATGCACCCATTCAACCTTTAAATTTCGAAATTGTTAGCAGCAATTTTTAAAGATAAAAAGGTTTTATGAAAAATCTTATATGGCCAGATCAAGCAACTTTTATGACTTGGACAAGGTCAACACTACAACAATTTTTTTAATCAGGGTGAGCTGGTTTGGGGACAGCCACTAACAGTATGAGCTAGAAAGAATTGAAGGGGGTGTGGAGGTAGAAGTTATAGTGAAATTTTAAACACTCCAGAGTAGACAAGCTTTTCCTGTTTTCAGTTAATATCGCCAGGATAATGGGGGGTTGGATATCCTATTCCATGGGGCCTTCCCCTATAATGGAATAGGTGTGGAGGAAGGGGTCCACGTGTAGAAAACAGACTGGGAACCATGACTCAACGAGTCTTTGTTGCTTTAGCTTCACCTACCCATAGAGCCAGACTTGGAAGTGTTCCAGTAGGTGTAGATGAAAACTGCTGACATGCTGCGGATGGTTTTTACAGTTCCCTTGAAGGCATCCAGCAATACTGTGTGTATGCTCTACAGTGCAATGGTGACTATGAGGGAATGTAGCAAGAGTGTTATAGGGGACTCAAGTTGGAGTGCAAAGAGACTTCTAGAGATTGACAGCTTCTGGTTGTTTTGGATTTTAAGCAGATGCGCAACTTCACACCATATGGCTCTAGATGGCAGGCATGCTTCAAGGCGGTGGTGTGGGGCGCCATCCCCTCCACACACTGCACATTTCGCATGAAGAGAGTTTGAGTGGTCCACTTTCCTGTAGTTTGTCTGAGGCAGCGCCAGGTATTTTCTCTTACCCTTGGTTATAGGAGTGGGTGATGTGTGAGCCTCCATATTGCCTTTTGTGTCGTGAGGTAATAAGGGATGTCCAAGGCATAGAGGTAGTCAATTCTTACATTAGCTGGGATCATATATGTATGTCCCTCTAAGGTTGGTGAACCTGCTTCATTAGCGTGAAGCTTGCTCTGGGTCTTCCATTTCCTTTGACTAGTGTCCGTTATTGTGATTGTCCACCTTAAGTGCCAGATGGTGTGGAGGAGGCGTTTGAGGTGGGGGGGTTCCATGTGGGCCCACTGCATTGGGGCAGATTGTGAGGTAAGTAAGCAGGCTGGAAAGGTTATGGGGTTGGATAGATCAAGTGTCTGTGCAAAGTTGGCCCTCGCTGCTCTGGACCATTGCTGGTATAAGAGGTCTGGGGAAAGGACTTCCTCTATCCAGGTACCCAGTATGCATTTGGCGTGGCCCTCAAAGTCTATAGGCCCATGGCGCCACTTGAGCATGAGCTGAAGAGCGTCTCCACTTGTACGGGTGGCCAGTGTAAGTCCAGGAGAACGTCCCCTTTGCATAGATTGGGCGATTTTCCCATTCCCAAGCAAGAAGGATCCAAAGATAGCAACTGTAAACCTCATCACCCAGGGCGACCTCACCCACGTGGTAGACAAGTGCTGAGTAATGGCACTCCCTCTAAAGATTCCTCCCCTGGTACCCACGCTCACCTCTGATGAACTTGTCTGCCAAATTTAGGAAATCTGCGCTGAGATTACCAAATTGAAGTCGAAAGGTCTGAAACCAATGGGAATAAAGCCAGACAATTGAAAAACTGATATTAAGAAAGAGACATTAAGAGAATTATCAGCTGGAATCTTGGATGACATTGAGCCATCAAATGATATGATTGCCACTGCCAAATTCCCTTCAAAATCATCGGAAGTTGTCGCCAATAATTTAAAACCCTAGTTCTATAATTGGAAGTTGCACTTAAAACAACTCATTTGGCCACATATATGCTCAGCAACCGGGCACAGGCGGGTTGGCCATCCCAAACCCATTTCCAACCAATTGGGACTGCCCCTATGTGGGGTGGCCCTGGGGAATTCTTGTTGCCCATCAGAACAGACACTGCTGTGCCAACTGGCATAAATGCAGTTGAGCATTGGTCTGGGTGTTCGCAGATGAACCAATAGTGACTCAGCCTACCACCAAATCCTTCAATGTCAGTTCCAATTAAAATTATCCGCCCCCTCTCACAAAAATTCGCCAAGTTAGGTTGAGTTTGAGGGAATGATCCCTGCTTTGACCCACTACTAATTAAAACACTATTTAATCAGTGCATTGCACTGAGAAAATTGATGGTCAATTTTCTTCATTTATATTTCCAATAAAACCTTTTACCCATATTCCAGTTTATATATTAAAAACTAAACCGCCCATCCCGCCTATATTCCAACAACCCTTAGGGTTTATGGACGTGTTCACCTGGTACTTTGCTAGGTGCCTACACACAATTATGGCTCATGGGCACTTAATGGCGGAATCTATTCTTAGTTCCATAACCGTCATGCCAGCAGCAGTGCCATTGGAATTTGGGTTTTCCATTTAGGTGCTTCAGCACTTAATCTGGAAGGCTGGTCTAAAAATAACTTGCTGTTTGCCTGACAGCCAGGACCCAGAAACAGCCATTCTTGGATTAGGGAGCGGACTGAGGATATGAACAAGGGTGATAAGGAGATTTCATGGGCGGGGAACCACAGCATTGAGAGAATAAGTTAATTGGCTTCCATTACTTGCCTCATTATTACTGGTGATCTTCCCAGAAGGGAAGCAATGCTGTTGGACATCCACTGTAGAAGGTTACTCTCAATTGTCTCATTGGCGTACCGCCTGTTTCCAGCCACATCCCAAGGTGGCGGACAGGGTTGGCCAAGAGGGGTGACGCAAAGGGCAGGATGATTGGGTCTCTTCATTGTGAGGACCTATGTGGCTCAGGCGCCGTGTCCAGTTGGTTGTGTACTTGCCTAAAAGGATACTTTACATCTTCTTTTTGTTGAGTGATGCATTGCTCACATTAGAATACTCCTCTAGGGTGCGCCACACCTGCCTGACATCTTTGTTACTATCTATGCCAGCAACGAAGTCTTCTGCAAAGCCATGTATCTTTACTGCAAGTTGCCTTGTGCATTGATGCCCATAAGATGTGAATCAGCGACGCATAGGAGTGAATCTATGATGAAGTTGTACAGCAATGAGATTAAGGGATCCCCTTTCTTGAGCCCTCTGCGCGGTGTGATTGTGTCAGTTAAGAAGTCAGGGCCACAGACAGCCATGGATGCTGACTCTGTTAGAAGCATTGTTTAGTTTAAGAATCTGGGTGGAAGTCTTAAAGGCGCTAAAGCATTAAACTTCAGGTATGGCCAGCTGACGCGGTCTTGTGCCTTCTCTTGGTCTAGGAATACCAGAGCACCAGTTGCTTTAGACTGGCAGATGTTGTTGAAGGAGTGTATATAACTCTAGACAGATCTCCTTGGGATGAACCTAAACTGGTTTAGTGACAGGATTTGATAATATGTTTCGCACAGTCTAGAGGCTGAAATTTTAGTTGAAAGTTTTGTATCTGTATCAGATAGTGCAATTGGATGCCAGTTGGACAGGTCCAGTTTGTTGCCCTTTTTTAACAGGGTTATGTCACAAGCACCATGTCCTCCTAGTAGAAGGCGGGTCTCCATCAAGCACTGATTCATTGATGTCAGGAAGGGGGCAATTTGCTTAAACTATTTTTAAAAATTTGTAGGGTATCTACCAGGCCCTGGGCAATTCCTACATGGTTCAACGTGGACTATATCCCAAGCCCATCCCGTGTGATTAGATTTATCAAATTATGGTCCAGAATTGTGCTTTTTGATTCTGGCGCTGTGTATAAAATTTAATTTTTGTGGGCCAGTTTGGGGTTTCATGGTATAGTTCTGTTTAATAGCGGTGCACTTCCGCTTTGACCTCTGCTGGGTCAGTTGCCATGGCGCAGTCATCTTTGTGGACCTGTGTGCATGCGGGATGGTTGCCGCAGGAGTGGAATGGGAAGAACAAGTATTTTTACGAGTTTGCCTTCCTTTATGAACTTAATTCCTTTAACCTTGATTCTATGCTATTGTTCAAAGATTAGGGCGTTTAGGAGGGAGATATTTCCACCCACTTATGCCACCACTTGAGGCTGTAGATGGACTTTGGGGTGTTGAGCTTGTTGAATTTTGGTCTTCTTCAGATGGCTGGTTATTCTTCTGCGGTATGGTGGAGTTTCAAGCGTCTATTGTCTGAAGACAATAGAACAGACAGTGACTATAGTTCAAGATATAACTCCTTGGTAATAGCACTTAAAAGTTGTCTCACCTGTCATTACTTGGACGATGGCACGCTTCCTTGATCTTACTGATCCCAAGTAAATACTTGACTTAGTACAACTTAAAGTATTAAACACAATAGCTTTTAATTTAAACTATAAACTAGTGGTAATAGTTGATTGTCCTTTATTAGTATCAACTTAGAGATAATTTATAGGGTTTGATGTTCACCACATCTTACCCATGACGTCTCATTTTCAATGGCACTTAGCCAAAGGAACACGTAAAATGTTCATTTGAGTGTCTACAAATACTTTGACTCAGGGCATCTCGCTTGGCCTCAGGGTCAGTGTAAATAACATCAATGTTCTCAAGATGGCGTTTCAGATGCATCTGCAAATAGCTGAACTGATTCTATTTTACAAGCAATTGACAGCACATACCAAGGTGATTCATACCACTAATTAGTAATTAATTCAATCAAAAACATGACCAACATTAAAAAATAATTTTGACATAGACTAACAAAGCCCATGTGCCCGAGTCATCAAGTCAAAACTTAATGCTAAGTCTGACCTAACCAACAAAGCCCTCAAGCCCATGTCATCATAGTCAAATATTATTAAGTGAAATCTTTAGGCTGTGGTTTCCAAGCTTTGCATAAGCTTAGGATATTCCTGATCCATAATCACTGATATCTGATATGCTCCATAATAGATTAAGCATGTTAACATTATTATGTACCTATCAAATATCTGACAATTAAGTCCAATCAATTACTCAACACTTCCCCCGCCTTAACTGGATATAAGCGGTGGGTAACCTTCTTCCTGGTCACAATGTCTGACTTTTCGCGCTCATCAAAATATGAATGTTATCTTGATAGCCTTTCCGCCTCAGACAGACAAGTCTTCCTAGGACTAAGAAAGTCCATGTGGCATGCTATGGTCAACTTGGGCATGTTGCCCATAATTTCTCAAGCTGGATTAACCAGCTACGCTTCCACAGTACTAGAGAGTTCAGCTTCACATCCCACTGCGATATCACCAATTGATGAACCCAAACAAGCCCCCATGGCTTCAAATACTGTCTGTCAAACATCCCAATGGGCCAAGCGGGATCCCCTTTTGACTTATTCTTTATCTCTTTGGCCCTCTGAAGCCGTTCAGTTCCAAGTAACCTTTATATAACATCAATTCAGATCAGATGTGGATCTCCTTCCAGAATTCTTCTTTTCCCTTTTTTGCATCTTCACTTCTAAGAATCTTGCTTCCTCTTTACATGCAGGCAGTGTGGCTTCATTGGGTCTTGAGCTTGATTTGATGTTGGAGCTTGTGAATGCCTACTTGTTGTCTGCACTTGCTACCAGTCCTGAGGTTGCTGCATACAATATTTTTGAGGCCAACCAGGCACTTATTTTTGCTAACTCAATTGCTAGGCTTTGGTGCGAACCTGCTTAAGTACATACCAATCTTTACATCTTGTTGGGCCTCAAGACTCAGATTTTGAAAGATTGGTGCATCCTGGGGTTATACCAAGCCCTTTGCAAAAGCTTGGTGAAAGGGCTTCCCAAGAAGTATGTCCCACAGATGGCTCTTTTGGGTGCATGCATTTACTTCCCTCCTTCCTCACTCCCCAACAATACCATGCCTGACATGCGCAGGGTATTAGATGAGGCCCATTTGCGAATATTTCGCGCAAAAGTGTTCCTCCCCCAGTTTACCCCTGACTTGAGAGCCTTCTTTCCAATTTTACCTTCCTTTCTGTGACATTTACTCCTAAGTTGAACCTTTCTCACCTATTCCAAATTCCCTCCCAATGGTCTTTCTCTTTAGTTCATTGGTCTATCTAAGCTGATAGGACCAGCGTGCCTGGTGCTGAGTTTTTTGGGTTTGGCACATCTCTGACAGGGTCTAGATAGTCAGGACTTGTATGAGATTCGCATCTCTTTAATTCTGCTACAGGCTTCTCTAGTTTGATCACACTCTCCTCCTCCTACTGAAGAAGGGGTACCTAGTTCCAATGCCTGTGAAGCATCAAATCTATGAATTAAACTTTAATGTTGACAATAATTTTTCTGTCTTTTTATTATTTCTATTATTATTATTATTAAATATTTATATTTATTATATTCATTTTTTTCTTTTATTCTTTTTTTCTTCTTCTTTTTTTCTTTTTGTATTATTATTCTTTATGATACAGATGAAGGAACTTAGCATGTACTTAATTCACAACCCAGCCGCCTTGATCCTTAATGGTATATACATCTTCAGATGATTTCTCCAATATAATAAATGGACTTTTCCAAAGCGAGGCCAGCTTGTGCGTGCAGCCTGCGCTATGAGTATCACAATATACTACTAAGTCTCCTTCCTTGAACTTAGTCACCATAGCTTGTTTAGTGTCATCGTAGCTCTTTTGAATATTTTTTGACTAATTGCGTTTTGATAGGCTTCAGATTGCAACTTGATTAGGGTCTTCACTAGTTGCTAAACATAATTATTTGGGTTAAATGTTTCAGTTGAACTGAGTACTGAATATAATAATGGAGGCATAGAAGGCTGTCTACCATACAGGAGTTGAAATGGAGAGTGGCCTGTGCTGCTGTGGTGTCCAATATTGTACACAAACATGGTAGCACTAATTGAATATGCCCATTGCAAAGGTGCCAAGGCTGCATTTTTGCATAAAATTCTTGTTAAGTTTTCAGCCGATGGTGCAAGCTAAAATAACTTAACAATGAAATTGAGGATATAAACTCACTTTTCAAACGAAACTCCTGCTCATAATTGGGAAGTAGATTCTCCAATAATCCTCACTAATAGACAAGAAACTCTGGTATGCTCGCCGTTCTTAAGTCTACTGGCACCAACAAATATAAGACCTTCTGTCTTTGTACAAAAATAGGAAATTACATCTCTATAATTGGGACTACTTCTCCAGCAGGCAACTATGTACTTCTCTTTGGGAAGAATAAACACACACAACTATCTAATATAGATGTAACAGCAACAGATACGAATATCCAACAGATAACAGATGGATAATAATAAACTAAGTGACAGTACTTAATTATGATCAATAAACTAGTAAATGATGATTAATTGATGTTTTATTAATTGGCCAGGCGCTGATATTATATACCTCTTGGGAATCTCCTGGCTGAAATCATCTATTAGATGAGTTCATTCATATTATGCCAATCCTCTGCTGGTCATGGCAATAATTATGAAAAATCCCCAAGTCAATTCAGCCCATGAATTGACTAAAAATAACAATCATTTCAGCCTGATTAAAGGCAATTTTACTCTCATAATAAGGATAACTTTGGGTTTTGAACTCAACATCAAAATCTTCCTGATTAGAGCTACATCATAACTCAATGCATAACAATAAATGGGGAATAAAACATATATGATCATAAAAGATGATGCACCCCAATTTGGGATGTCAGCAGGCCTCTCAATAGCACTAATTACGCCCATAATTGGGACAACTTTGGGTTTTGAACTCAACATCAAAATCTTCCCAATTAGAGCTACATCATAAATTGACATCTAACAATAAATGGGGAATTAAACATATATGATCATAAAAGATGATGCACCCCAATTTGGGACATCAGCAGGCCTCTCAATAGCACCAAGTAAACCCATAATTGGGACGTCTATGTTTAAGTGCTTAATTATCAATTTCATTAATCAAACCCAACTTCCGCCTTAGTGCATTAAGATTAATGCACTAATTTAGGAGGTACAATTTAGTTAATGCTATGGGACCACTTTGCACCCAAGTGTACCCATAATTAGCCATGATATAATAATATCATAGCTATTATTAGCTACAATAATCAGGCACCTCAGACGTAATTAGATCAGTTATGAGGTAAATTTGATTTATCAGATTATGCAGATGAATTGGGAGGATCAAAGGATCCATCAATGGAAGTAATTTATCAGCATTGATGGTTTTCTCAAAGGGTTTATTTTCAAGTTAACCATAAAAATCTAACAATGCTGACTAAAGTGCCATTCACTTGCTCTACTATACCATTAGTCTCAGGATAATACAGTGTTGACAACACTCATTTGATAGACATCAACTCATTTAACCGTTATACCATTTGGACAGTAAAATTTGTGCCATTGTCCATCAAGATTTTCTGGGGGCATCCATGCTTATAAATAATATTATCCATAATGAACTTGGAAAAAGTTAGAGCCCTGACATCTCAAATTACTTTTGCTTCCACCCATTTTTCAGATGGTCAATAGCAACAATTATGTATTTGTTGCCTAGGCTACTCACAGGCAAAGGGCCAATTACATCAATCAACACAGTATGCCAGGCCCAGTCAGGTTTAATCAAACAATATTTCACATCTGACTTCATAGGTTTTGCAATTTGGCATGAATGACATTTATTGTGCACATCTTGTATATCAAATTGCATGGAATCCCAATAGTAACTGGATTAAATTAATTCTAGCATATTGGTCATTCCCCTATGTCTGACATCCTTGTGTGCTTGTGTAATAATCTCCATTCAGTCAGAAGGTTTTGGGAAAATTTGACATTGCCCTTTTGGCCTAAGTTTGTATAAAACTCCATTTTAATATTTGGTGTCAATTAATGCTTTTTCAATCGCTTTTTGAACTTCAGGTGGCTTATCTCCATACTATTGGGTAATCATTTTTTCATGAAGCTCATCAGCCAAACTGCTCAGGACAGCTACAATAGGAAGTCGCGATAGTCCATATGCATTTTGATGGGCCGCTCCAGCTCTATAAATAATTTATAATTGTACGCTTGTAATTTCAGGGCCCAGCGGGCTAATCATAATTTGGGTTCCTTGAGATTGTAAAGCCATCATAATGAGCTGTGATCCGTCACTACTTGAAACTTGGTGACATGAATGTAAACCCAAATTGCTTACAAGCATATATGACAGACAAACATTCTCTTTCAGTCACTATATAATTACGCTCATGATTATTCAGTGTCCTGCTACAAAAAGTGACTGGATGCTCCTCGTTATCATCCCCAAACTGAGATAGCACACCACCAATTGTAATCAATGAGTGTCAGTTTGTATGATAAAAGGCTTGCTGAAATCTGGATATCAGAGGATAGGCGCTGAGCTCATTTTGTTGTTCAAAGCCTCAAAGGCTTGTTGGCACTCCTCTGCCCAGCAAAAACGAGCTCCTGCTTGTAGTAAGTGGAATAGGGGCTCAGAAATCTTTGTGAACCCTTCTACAAATCTTCAATAGTATCCTAACATGCCTAAGAATACTTGAACATCACTCATACTTGTCAGAGGTTGCATTTTGTTAATCGCCTCCACCTTTTGAGGCTGAGGCCGCAAGCCCTTGGAATCAATGACAAACCCAAGGTATTCCAATTGTTCTTTAAAGAATTGACATTTTCTAGGTTTTATCTTCAGATTGGCCTTCAACAGCCATTTGAACACTTGTTCAAAATGCTCCAGATGTTTAGAAAACGTTCACAAAAAGACATTGATGTCATCCAGGTACACCAGTACGCAGGATAATCTAAGGTCCCCCAAAATCATGTCCATTGCGCGCTGAAAGGTTGCTGGTGCATTACACAGCCCCTGTGGCATGCGTGTTGGTTGGAAAAGACCTTGAGCAGCAATCATCGCACACTTTTCCTGCTCCTCTTGAGGCAGTTCAATTTGCCAATATCCTGAGATGAGGTCCATTGCGGTAAAATACTTCGCCCCTCCCAGACAGTCCAGAGAGTCATCAATTCTGGGCAAAGGATATGAATCTTTTTTTGTAATGGCATTGAGGCGTTGATAATCAATCACAACTCAATTGCTGCCATCTTTTTCTTTACGATTAAAACTGGGCTGGCCCATGGGCTTTTGGAGGGCACTATCATTCCACTTTTCAGCAATTTGTCTAGCTCTTCTCTGACTATTTCGTCACTATCCCTGGGGCGCCGGATTGGCCTCATTCTAATAGGCATATGGTCCCTGGTATCAACAAAATGCTGTACTCCTTTTTCACAACCTAAATCTTGGTCATCTTTAGCAAAAAATTCGGAGTATCATTCAAACAACTCTAGTGCTTCATCCTTCTGTTGTTCTGATAATCTGGTAAAAAATTCTTGAGAAATTTATAATATGTGCCCCAAGGGAACAGTTGGTAAGATGAACTCAGATAAGTCACCAAATTCAACAGCTGATTTTAACTTGTCCCTCAGAAACAGATGCACAAATGTGACTACTTAATCTTTCTTGACCTTGATATTTCAGCTGGTCAAATTTACTAGTAGGACATCAATCTCTCTGTGCCCTGGTATAAGTATTCCAGGCGCCACACTAGGTTCCATTTTAGAATGATGCCACGGGGATACAACCTCCCCATATAGTCCTTCTGGAATATCCAGTGTGGTCCCAGTCCTCATAACCAGTTGATGGCCTGGAGCTATTGTCACATCCTTATTCACACGTAGAGGTATTCCTCGATTTTCATTTATGGCAGTTGGCATGGGGTGGCTTCGATTTCCCCACTGAATATATCCTACTGGTATTATTCTGTCAGCATAAGATATATTGATAAAACTTCTATAACAGCTTGTGGGCTTTATATCATTACGAGATTAATAAATTGGAAGTGATTGGCCCAATATCATCCAGACATTTTCTTTAAAATTTCATGAGATCCCATAGGTCCTTAAAAAACTAGTTCCAATTAATATGTCATAATAGCGTTTGGAAGCACTATTGCGGGTGTGGTTACTACCAAAGCTCCAAATCACAGTGGCAAAGCGCTGTAAGCTCCTTCACTCTTAGTACTGTTAAGGCCTACAGTCCCATATTCTTGATGATGGTCAATGTCTGGAGCTATTTTCAGTTTCTTTACCAACTTTGTGGACACAATGTTTACAGGTGCTCCACTATCTACAATAGCTACAACTCTGATCTTGTTGACCAGAATATCCACATAAGTGCACTCAGACTAATAAGAATCATTAGAGTTTACTAAGTGAATATGGGAAGAATCCAGGGAGTTAAGAGTGTGCTTCAGAGTATTTCCAATACCGAGACATGCATTGATGAATGCATCAATTGGCATGACTATATATACCCCTTTCAAGCTTGAGGTATCTGCTGCATTGCTTGGCCCTTTGTCTGGAATATTCTCAAATAAATGTTGCACATAGGGTTTAGCAGCTACTTCAGAGGCTTCAGGTATGACAAACTTACTCTAGGAGCGAGTTACCACATGTACGTTCAAAGAATCTTCATTTGATACTATAATAGATTCGCTTTCATTGTTAAATGAGGCCCCGTTGTAAGTCCCATGGAACGTCCTCTAGGCATTGATTTGGCCATTTTCCTGTTCCTGAGCAAGAAGGTACCAAAGAGGATGGCCATACCCCTCATTACTCAGGGCAATCTCGCTCACATGGTAGATGAGCGCTGGGTAACAGCCCTTCCATTTCAGATCCCGCTTCCTGTACCCACACTCTCCTCATCAGAACTGCTACAAGAATCAGTGAAATCTGCGCCAAGATCACCAAAATGAAATTGACCACAACTAATTTGAGCGGCAATCAGCCTGATGCTTGGATTTCAAATGGCCAAAAAGGTATGAAGACTGAACTATCAGCTGGAATGCCTGACAGTAGCGATTTGGTCAACATGATGATCATAAAAATCTCCCCCATCCCAAATCCATTGGGCATCACCCCCAATGGGCAGGTAATAGCATCAGACACCATCGATGAGGTTTCAAAGCTTCCTGCTGGCAAAGTGGGCGTTGCGCCTGATGCAATGCCACTGACCAAATGAATGACCCAGTGACCAAGTATGGGCGGTTTGGGCGTTCAGAACCCATTCCCAACCAAATGGCCCACCCCTATGTGGGGTGGCCTTGGGGGATTCCCGCTGCTCTTCAGGCCAAATGCCATTGTGC
This sequence comes from Massospora cicadina, assembly GCA_022478985.1. NCBI lineage: Eukaryota > Fungi > Entomophthoromycota > Entomophthoromycetes > Entomophthorales > Entomophthoraceae > Massospora > Massospora cicadina. The sequence continues at coordinate 40,064 of JAKSZP010002662.1, forward strand.
CAACTATCAGAAATGTAGCTGAGCCTTGGTTCAGACGTTAGAGGTCAAACCAACAGTGACTCAGCCTGCCGCTGAATTTTTCAATGTTGGTTCCCAGGGAACCAACCCACCCATTCCCAAATAATTCGCCAGTTAGGTCAAACTTGCGGGACCTGAACCTGGCTTATTTTCCCTCTAAATTAATGACTATTTAATCAGCCGCATTGCACTGAGAAAATTGTTGGTCAATTTTCTTCCTTAAATTTTCCATTATAAAACCCTCCCCAAAATTTAGTTTTTTCATGTTGAAAATTAAGCCGCCTTATCCACTGATGCTCTTGTACCCCTCAGGGTTAATGGTCATGTGCATCTGGTACTTTATCTTGTGCCTATACAAAATTCTGGCTCTCCAGCAGATTTTGGTGGAACTCCTTTCTAGTTCCATATTCGTTTTATCAGCAGCAGTGCCTTGAGCATTCTGGTTTGCCGTTCAGGTGCTCTGGCACCCTGGCTGGCAGGCCAGTCTAATTATTACTTGCTGTTCGCCTGACATAATCGACTAACCATTATTCTTAGCCATTTCCGCCTTTCTCACGTACATTGGCGCAGCAATGGTCCCTTCTTTCCAACTGAATCAGGTTGTAAAGAAGATTATCTCTACCCGCATTAGTCTGGTCCCACTCAAAACTCTAAACCCATACCCCATAGTTGCCGCGGCTATTTTGCCCATGTCAGTAGGTTCTGACATCTCAACTTGCAATGAGTTTGCTCCTCATTAAAGCCTAGTGGTTTCCCCTGACCCCACCAACATCTCTTTGGTATCACTGGATTCATCCACAACTACCAATAAAGAGAACTCCGCTTACTTCTTAGTACCCATAAAGATTAGTGTTGGGTCCCATCACGTCTCCTTTGAGGCCCTTGTGGACACTGGAGCCGCAGGAAATTTTATGAGTGTAGAACTGGGCTAGCAATTGGAACTTGCCATGGATGCAGGTCCTTTGGTGATGGTTGCATCATCAGCCTCCCAAACCTCATACCTGGTACGTCGCCCAGTCACGTTTTCAATACACCAATTCAGCTTCTGCGATCACTTTTTGGCCATGCTGAACTTGGTGTTTCTGGTGATCTTAGGTGTGGGGTGGTGGCGCTGACAACATGTTAAAATTCACTTGGAGTCTGATACGTTGTCATTTACCAATGATCATCTGGAGGGAGAATCCCCTTTGATTAAAACCCTCAAGAAGACACAAGGAACCAGTTCAATCACTACCCTAGTTACCTCTCCGGGCATCCCAGCTGATTTTACTGAGAGCTTAATGCGCTATCGAAGAATCTTTGACTTGGAAAAGGCGGATCACCTGCCTAAGAGCACTAGGTTCAATTGTGGGTTTCAAACAACCGTGGAGTTGGTGAACATCAACTGTCTGTTGTATTTCCATACAGCGGAGAAAGAAGTTTCACTCAATACCTGGTTGGATGATATGCTGAAAAAAGGTTGGCTCTTCAGGGAAACCTCACCCATCGCCTCCCCCATCATCTTCACCAAAAAGAAGATGGTTCTCTCCGTCCCTGTGTGGATTACGGTCACTTGAATAAAATAACAGTTTCTGATCCCTACCCCTTGCCTCTGGATCAAACGATCAGCCAGGCAATCTCCAAATCCCATGTGTTCTCTAAGCTGGATCTGGTGAACGCCTTCAACCAAATTTGGGTAATGGAAGGGCAGGAATGGTTAACAGCGATCTGGATGAAGACTGGCATTTTCCAATTCTGTGTAATGCCCTTCAGGCTGAAGAATGCTCCCGCTACATTTCAACATATGATTGATAATGTACTGGGTGACCTCCATTTTTCCTGTGCAGTTGCATACATTGATGATATCCTGGTTCACTCCCCGACTCCCAAACAACACACTATTGACTTGGAAGCGGTGGTGGTCGCCTTTCATAAGGCAGGTTTGTTCCTCAAACCTTCCAAGTGTGAGTTTATAAGGAGGAGGTTACTTTCCCCGAGAATCTTGTTCTTAAAGATGGTTTCACAATCCCTCCCAATAAGTTGGATGTTATCCAGGAGTGGCTGACCCCAACTACCCAGAAACAACTATGGAGATTCTTGGGAACCATAATTTTATTAAAAAGTTCTCCCCCGAATTTTCACAGCTCTCCGCCCCACTCCACCCCCTTACAGGGAAAAACTTACCATTTTGCTGGATGGACAAATGCCAACAGGCGTTTGAATCAATATAAGAGGTGTTGGTATCCTCTCCCATTTTGAAACATGCTAATCCCACCAAGCCATATATCATTGCATGCGACGCGTCATCAGTAGCTGTTGGAGCAGTGTTTCTCCAAGAGTACAATGGCTTGGAACACCCAGTCGCCTACTTTTCACAAAAGTTCACCTCTATGGAGCAGCCTTGGGCTATTTACGACAAGGAGTGGCAGCTGTTGCATGGGTCCTAAATCATTGGAGGTACCTGTTACAGGGTACCCAACGTAAAAAAATGGTCTCATGGATCACCAGGCCCTGTTTTACTTTTGTAAACCCCAAAATTGGCACATCAGTAAGCCCAAACCTATCTGGACCTGTGCTGTTTCAACTTCAAATATGAATTCATAAAAGGTGCACTAAATGTACTTCCCAATTTTCTCAGCTACAGCCCCGCCCACAGTTCCGCGGATCTGGATGAAGTGGATCTCGTTACTGTGATTCCTACCACCCAAATCTTGTCAATTGTTCCCCCTGTTGTTTCTTCTGTTGCTCTGGCCCCCAATGCTCCAATAGTTGCTCAGGTATTAGCCAGTCAAATGGCCTGCCCTGAGGGCGTGGATTTGGTTGAGCAGTTATCTCACCAGAATCATAAACACTCCCTATACTCACTGAAGGAGGGCCTTATATATTTTAGATCTCGCGTTTAGGTTCCCCCCTCCTTCCAAACTGAGGTATTTCGCGCACATCATGATACCCCCATGGTTGGTCACCCTGGTTCTAAGAAATGCATAGATTTGATCAAATGGAAAAACTTTTCTTTCTCGTTGCAATCACTATTGCAACCTATTCAATTCAAGACTGAATCTAGTTTGATAATCTCACAGAGGAGATTAGTCTGCGCCCATGTCAGGGAGCAGTTGGGCAAGCAAGGTAAGAGGAGCAGGTAGAAGGCCCACAGCCTCCAACGTTCGAAAACGCCCCAGAGAATCTGGCAGAATAGACAAAAATCTTAAAACTGGCGGTCACAATTTCCCCAGAGATATTCGCATGGCAAGCACGATGCAAACAGTACATCAACATGCCACACTCCCAACCACTTTTGTTGGTGGAATTCGGAGTCCGCGTGTATCTGGACATCCAAAAAACGGCCTTATGGGAAAATTTTTGTGAAGGTGTACACAAAATTTTCCCGACCGCGGTGTATGTTGCACCTCACTCCATGTCATGCAGTTGACTGGACCTAGGTTTCAAGAGCAAAAAAGCAGCAGACGAGGCTGCAGCAGTGCGCGTAGTGGTCGACCTCCCCAAAGGGCAATGGGTTGTCAAAACCAAATGCACCAGATGGACAAAATCAAACCAAATTTTCCTCACGTTTAACTTTTTGCCTACTACGGTAGAATGTGACATTTTGGAACAACACCTGAAAGATGGTCTCGCCATATATGGCGAAATACAATCTTTTTAAATGCAATGCTTCACGCTGATGCCACACTGTGCACTGGCAAAGCCATCGCAGTTCTGACCCCAACTGAGGAGATTGCGAAGGACCTAACCCAGATCCCACACTCCACTTTTATTGATATCACAGGGCATACCACCCACTCATTCTGGGTGACCGTGGACAGCGCGCCCCCCATTTGCACCCATTGTGACACGTTTGGCCACAAGGCGCACGCATTCCCCATCAAGGAGGGTGTCACATTCCAAGAGTACCCCTCGGCGGCCATGGCTAACAGAGAGGCGCACTACAAACAAACCACAAGCACCAAGGAGGCTTTCCCATGGGGAGCACAAGGCTGCTACCTATTGGTAAAGCTTATCTCCCCGCAAGAACAGAAGAAGGCTAAGCAGGCCCATAGGGCTGCAGCCAAGGATATGGCCAAGGCCACCACCGCTATCCCACACTCACAATGCCAGGAGGACATGTAAACCTTCACGGCGGAAGCAACTTGGGAATCCATCAACCAATCAGATTGGGAAGCCCATGCTGAGTGGGCCACTCAATCCGAGGATCCAATGGGAGACTTGTCTCACCCAATTGTTGCACCCAAGCTCCAGTCAAAACTGACTTGGGACCTATCCCAACTGAAAAATTTTTTTTTGACCCGCTCAACGGTGTACCAAACTCATCCGCACCGCAAAAAATTTGTCCGACATTGGGAAAACAAAAAGTGAAGGCCAAAGCCAATGCGACTCTTTCCACAAAAATCAGCAAAAACTCTGATAGCGTTGCTGCTAACACCCGCGCTGCTGTGAAAGCCTGCGGGGACCTAGAAGAGGCTGGTGGGCCCAGGGGCCCCCCCTCACACCCTAAGGTGCGATGGGGGAAACCTTCACTTTAGGGATGTTGAATATCGCCAGACTCAAGGCCTCCCCATCCTGGGCTAGGAAACTGAGTTTTTACAACACAATTTACCCGTGGATATCCTGGCCATCCAGGAGTCCCACTGTCCACGAGGTTCTGAGGAAACTTGGAAAACAATGCTCCTCCCATCCCTATCCTTTTGGTCAAAGCACTGTGGGGTGCTAATTCAGAAAAATATTTTTTTCAAATTTGTATCCTCAGAAACATTCCTAAATGGCCAAGTGCTCATCATCACCTTCTTGTGGGCTGACATAGCGCATGCAATCATCAACATTTATGCCCCAAATGGTGCACACAAGTGTCAGGAATTTTTCTCGTCAGTCAAATCCCTCCTGCTACCCCCTGATTCTTTCCTAGTCGGCGACATGAACTGTTGGCTAACCTCACCAATGGACCGGTGGCCTCCCTCACCCCACGCCCCACAGGGTCACATTGAACTACACGTTTTAAAGGCCACCCTTGGGTTAATGGATGCACTGCCATGACATGCCCCACTGCTCAAAAACATGACGCGTCCCCACGTCCACAACAGCTAAATAAAGTCCATGACCCGCATCGACCTTATTCTAATGCAGGAGAAATTCCAACTCCGCATCTCCCACTTCAAAACAACGAAAATGGAATTCTCCGACCGCTGACTGGTCTCAATAACTTACTACCTACCTGTCACAGTTGCTAAGGCCCCACATTGGTGCAAAATCCGCCCCCCCAAGCTCACGTTGCCAGGATTTTCCACGTGGGTGGAAGAGGCAACTTTAACAAAATCGTTTGTTGCACCATTTTGCGCGGACCCCATTTCCACATGGGCAACTTTCAAAGAGGACACCATCCGCCACTCTCGCCATCTCTCCTCCAGATGCTCACGAGCCACATCAGCGGTTATCTCGCGCGCTCTGGCAGAATTGGCACACTTGGAGTCCAACATTCCAGCTACAGGATACAGCCCTGCATGGGGCCAGAAGTTGGCGGAGGCAGCCGCCCACCTCAATGCACTCGAAAGGCAATACAAACATCAGGTTTGTGTTTAATACAGGGCCACATGCATCACTAAAGGTGACAAGTGCACCGCATATTTCTTTAAAAAAAATTTCACACCATGCCAGAGCGTGGCCTGCACACAGGTGCGAAGATTGGATAATTCTATTACGGATACACCGGCCAAATTGGCAATCAAAATGCAAATATATTACTCTGAGTTGTATCAAGCTGAACCAATTCAGCCAGTTGAAGTGGCAGAATTTCTTGACTGAGCTCATATCCGCACTGTTTTCTGATACCTGGAAATAATGAATTTAATTACTCCAAATGAATTATGGACAGCCATTTTGCGGTGCGCCAAACTGAAAATGCCCAGGCCCAGATGGCATTTCATATGAGTTCAACAAAAATTTTAAATATATATCCCCATTTCTGCTTGCCTCACTTAACAAAAGCCTGTTGGAAATGCGCCTCCTACCAGGAGGACATGAGGCCTTTACTGTCACACGCTTCAAGAAAGGGGATAAGCTTGACTTAGCCAACTGGCATCCCATTTCTCTAACAAACACAGACACCAAAATTTTAACAAAAATTATGGCTAACCAATTAGGGACTGTAGCATCTGCCACCATCTCCCCAGAACAATTTGGTTTCATCCCCAGAAGGTCGATTTGGGATAACATGCACTCTGTGGCTAATATATGTCAGTCCACAGCCTCTGGGGCACTTGTATTCTTGGACCAACAAAAGGCCTATGATAGAGCAAACTGGGAATACCTAAAGGCCTGCCTCCATCAATTCCGCCTACCCCCTCGCTTCATCAACTGGGTGATGCTGCTCACGGAATCTGCAACAATGGCAGTGCGTGGCCCTGGCTTCCTAACGGAAGTAGTCCGCGCTTAAAGGGGCCTACGCCAAGGGGACCCCCTTAACCCACTCTTATACAACTTCAGCCTTGACCCACTACTGCGAAATGTGAATGCCCAACTCACTGGGGTCCATGTGCCAGGCCAAGCCCCAGTCAAAATATTGGCGTTTGCAGATGATTGTGTGGTTGGGGTGTCTAATAATCAAGATGCATGCGCGCTTGAAGCTCTCATCCAGGGATATTCCTGGGTAAGCAATGCAGCACTGAACGCCTCCAAAACTGAAATCATCCTCCTTGGTCGGTTTCAGAACTGCTGGGCTACAGCAATTAGTTCCCAACCCAGCCCATCTGCTCGCCCACGTCCACGCCTTACTAACTCAACACACACCGCTCCACTGGTGCTCCCCTTCGTGCCACACCCTACCATAGGACCGGTGCGCCATCTGGGCATGTGGATGGAGGCAGGCGGATATGCGTCAGCAGTAATGGAGTGCCATATTCTGAACAACGTGACGAAGTGAATCGCCTCTCTCAGAGCCCACCCTACTTCCCTTACTGGAAGGGTTGTTTTAGCCAACTCTATGCTCCTATCCAAAGTCTGGTTCAGAGCCCACGCCATCCCCTTCTCCCCAAGCTTCTTCAAATTCTTGTATGCCTTGCTGAAAGGATGGCTTTGGTCAGGCCACCCTCCACCAGTGCGGCTAGAGGTCATGTTTGGCCCTCATCATCATGGTGGCATGGGCCTGCTTGACTTCAAAGCCCATGCTGCCAAGATCCTGGGCACCTGGATCGCGGCCGTCACTGCTCCTACACTCCCATCCCAACACTGGTCCCGCGCAGCCTGCTCTAACTTCTCCCGAGCCTTGGGCCTCAACAATCAATCAAACCCCACTCCCTGATGAAATACCTCGCATCACACACATCGGCCACAGGTCCTCATGGGACAAAAACCCACTACAAACGAATCCTCCTCTCCATGCGGAGCGCTGAGTGGAGAATTTGTATTAGCAGACACACAGCCCAGAGAGGCCACCCCTCTCCTCAGTTCACACAAGAGGTACAGGGGCTACCCATCCAAGATGGCGTGATCCCCACATGACCCCATGTCCTATCCAGGGTGGACTACCTGGACATGATGGACATTCCTTACTCCATTGAGACTCAGAAGACTATTTGGAAATATGCACACCATCCTCTGTTGCAGCCTCAAATCTGTTCCCATGTGTGGCGCTGCCTGAGGTGGGTGTACTGTACGGCTGAGCGCTCGTACACTTTACACTCATCCTGCATCATGTGTGGCCAGTATGGAACGCTGTTCCACCACATGGAGAAGTGTCCTACCTCTAGAGTGATATGGCGCGAAGTTTAACGTCTGCTTGGCCAGGTTCAAACACATCCCTCCAGTCTGTCAAGAGATATGTTTGCTTTATCAATGGGCTCCCCCTTCCACCCTCCCTCCGTGCTCTGGTGGTTGCAATCGCCATGTGGACTATCCACACGATTGTCTTGGATGCCATCGCAGGCTCCACCCCCACCCTCCCAGAAGCTGTCCATAGATTCCAGTCTCATTTGGTGGACCATTTTCAGGCGTAAATGTTTGGATACCTCCCACCACGTCGCTGACAGCTGGTCTCCTCCTGGTTCCCAGTTTGGTTCATCAAATCAGACCCTTTCCTCCACACGTGTTCAATTGTGGCTACGGCCCCTTCACACGTTCCCTTCCCTTCCCCATAGTGGCGTTCCCGCTGGCAACAAGAGATTGCATCGCTTCTCTGGGGTGCCTTCCCTGTTACCAAGTTTTGTTTCTTTTGGGTCAAATTCGGAAGTGTCCGTCCCATGGTCAGCCTTCCTCACAATAACTTTAAATTTAAAATTTAAAACACCAGAACTCTACACCTGAACAGGAAGCAGCAATTAAACAAGGAGATGTCTAATAACTGTTAGAAAGCATACATTGTAAGAAAAAGCTTTCACATCAAGGAGTTTAAGCAAGTAGGCTCTAAGAGAAGGATATATGAAGAAGCTTTTAAAGCAGACTTTTTGATGAACAAACATATTGAAGTTACCCAGATCCTATTATTTTAAGTCATACTATCAGAATTTTATTAGAGGTATATAGCACCCTTGAATTTAATTCTCAAAGGAATATATTGCACAGAATCTTAGGCTGTCCTTGTTTTCACTTTTTATAAGGTTCAAGTGAAAGATCACAAGCAACCATTTTAAAATTATTATTATAGCAGTTTTACCAGTAGCTAATTTTGAGGTCTTATTTGTAAGAGGCACTCATGAAGAGTAAATATTATGAAGATTAAGATTATCAAAAAAAGTTGAGCTAGTCTATTTTGTTCTGTTAAAAGACTAACAAGAAGATGAATTCTGGGTTTTCACTTATGAGCAGCTAAATATCAAAGATTGTGCATGCTCAGAGAATTAGGAACAGAAGTCGTGAGCTTCCTCCAAGATGGCATTGTAGTAATCAGTGATTGTACATGGATTTTTAAAACCAGGAAATAAGAATTCTGCTACTATTACAGTTGCAATCCTAGGTTTTCTGCATTGACCTAATTGTTGAGTATATGCATTTTGGGATAGTTTAATAAAAGTTTATAGCTTCTGGAACATTTCTATAAATTCAAGTTCTCATGATCCACCAGTTAGGATTTTAGGACTCCAGCATTTGTCAAGCCTTATATAACACTTATTTTATTATAAATTTGCATAGCTCTTGCTGGGCTACCATTAACAAACTAAGAATGTGTTCTACATTACCTCACTTGTAAATTCTACATATTTTGGTTCACTATATGAGCTAAAAGAACATTTGATTTTAATAGCTAATTAATTAATCATTATTTGAATTTATTATATTTGGGGACTTGGCATGGCAGGCCAGGGAGGGGAGTTAACATTCCAGAACATCGTGAGGACAGTTGCGCAATTCAAGAAAATTGTAATGGGGAAAGTAACAAATGACCACAAGACCAATGTGAGTACCTGGAATCCTCCTCAGTAGGGATCTTAATCTTCTGAGAGCCACGGTAGGTTTGCATCCTGAGTGGCACAGCCCTGTGAATTCTTCCAGATGGTAGATACAGCATATTTAACATATGCTTCAGCTCAGCAAGTGTAGAGAGATTTTTATATATATCTGTATCTTTCAGCATGCTTTGTCTGGAGCGCCCAAACTTGGCATGATTCAAATATACCATTGTGAAATGTTTGAGCCATGTTTGTATGCATTCACATGCAACCTAGTCTTCCAGAGGATCGAGGCAACTCTCCTCTGACATAGGTTTGTATATGGTTAGGTTTTGAACAAGGTCTTGAGAGCCTTATGTTTTACACTATTTCCATGTCATTCCTTCTAAGTGAGCTGTGAACAAGGCATCCCACAAGACGGCATAGCGTCAATGTCAAGCATTGCTCTGGGCTATCAAATCCTCCTTGCTGTTGCGCTGGTTTTCCATAGAGGAGGATGGGATGTTTGGAGGTGGTCTGTTGGACCACTGGTAAGGTGAGGCCTCTTGCGCCCACCAGGGGATCTCCAGGGGGAATGATGACACTTTCTGAGAAACCCTGGATTTTCAGTCAATTTCCTACGAGCTTCACTTCCTGAAAAGTCACACATTATAATTTTTTGATTGCAATTCCCCTCCTCAGAGGTTCTTGTTAGTGCAAACTGGGATTTTAGTTTTTAAGTGGGTAATATAATGATTAGTGATGGTTTTGGATTACATAAGGTTGGGGCTTAGGAAATCAGCTATAACAACAGATTTGATCCCATTTTTCTGACTCAACTTAATTGTTAGTCAATACATTTTGTATATATTATTAATATTTATATTTCTGAATTTTTTTATAAATTTAGGTTCCCTTGATCCACCAGTAGACAGATGTTGAGACACCAGAATTTGTCAAACCTTTCTGACATCTAACTTATCAATAAGTTGTTTAGCTCTTGATGGGCTATTATTTATCAATTGAGGATGCGTTCCCCCTTCCCCACTTGGAAATTATGCATATTTCGGTATGCTCTCTGAAATAAAGCCCATTCACTAATAATAAGTTTTTATAATTTTATTTAATAATTTTATTATTATACTTGAGGACTTGGTGTGTCAGGCCAGGGAGGGGAGCCAATAGTGTGAAACAATGTGAGGAAGTTTCACAACATGAGTGAGGCATGATGGGGAAAGTACTGAATGACTACAGGACCAATGTGTGAGTACCTGGAATCCTCCACAATTGGGGACTTTAGGCCGCTAAGAGCCAGGGTAAGTTTGCAGCCTGAGTGTAACAGCCCTGAACACTCCACCAGATGCTAGAGTCAGGTTGCATATCAAACATCTGCTGCAGCTCAGCAAGGGTGGAGAGATATTTTGTGTATTTCTATAACTCATTGTGTGATGTTTGGAGCACCTGAACACAGCATAATTCAAGTTTGCCATTAGGTATTGTTTCACCATGTTTGTTTGCATTCTGACAAAACCTAGTCATCCAGATGATTGAGGCGACTCTCCTCCGGTATAAGTTTGCATATTTTGAGGTGAAAAACAAGGTCTTGGGGGCCTCATTTGTTACAGGTTTGACTATAAGAATGGTTGGAGAGAGGCAGTAACGTAGCATTTTTCTTCTATAAGGTCCAGTTTATATGCACTATCCCGGGTTACAATAATCAATGTTACTATGTAAATAGAAAAAATTAAATATAAATTCGCTAGGTGAATTATATGATAATCTTTATCTATTAAAACCTTTATTTATAAGGGCAGCAAGGTGTACTGAAGTGGATAGGGCTCTTGTGTCCTCTTCATTCAGGATCTTTACTTTTCCTCTAGTATGGGGGTCAAGCTTCAGTCATTTTATTTAATTGGCTTCTGGATTGTTGTCCTTCCATTGTGTGAGGGAATCTGGATTGCAGCCTCTGGTGTCTTGACAGAGTCTCATCCAGTGACGCCTCCTCAATCTCCAGATTAATCCTTGTCAATTAAAGGAAGAGATTAATCTGGTGACAATCTATCAATTTCATAAAGCTCAATACCAGAGGAGAATGAAAAAACAGTTTATGAGCCTGATCCCAAGCTAGTCAGACCATTTTAATACGCACGCTGACATTGTTCCTCAAAATCCTGGTGGAGGGGACATAAGGGCGCAGGAACCTACATGTATGTGGTTAATAACTGTGCCTTGAATGACAACTGTGATGAAGTATCTGAAGCCAGCCTTATACAGTATGCAATATGGTACCAACCAGGAGTTGTCCAAATTATTGGGACGCCCACTAGGGCAAAGGTGGTAAAATAGTACAAGGTTTTCAATATTGAGCAAGGGGAGAGCTGAATGTTTAAGTGTTAAATGGCATAGTCTCACTGGTGGTTGTCAATATGATCTCATGGGTAGCAAGAGCTTGCGGCCTGATTATATCATCATCTAGTGCCCTCATATTCAATTAAGAAGTATTTGGATAGGCGGAGTCTAATAATGACTGGACGCTACTGAGAAATTAGTGTTTCATACCATAGAAGGACTAAGATGGGACATTAATAGCTTGAGAGTTAGCTGATCCAATAAGCTAATAAGGCGGATGGCAGGTAATGCAATATTGCTTGGGTCCATGGTGGCTATTATGCAGAGAATAGAAACCAGGGTGACATATTTACACTCCATTGCATCATAATTATAAGGGTTATAAGGTGAAGTGAAGTGCTGGTTAGTATAATATAACATGGTTAGCTCTTGGACAACTTGAGGGAAGTTTAAATGTCCAATATCAGAACTTGGGGGAACCCATGTTGGGTAAAACAGAGCAAAAAGAAACAAGGCGGTGACCTTAGCAGTAGCAGAAAGAACTAAGATGGCTTCAATCCACTTTGTGAGAAGGTCAATAGTTAATATTATAGCGATAAACATGGAGGCTCAAGATAAAGGACCTATGATATCCACTCAATGTCTCTAAATGGTGTAAAAGGGGCTTCAATTTCTCGCTGATAGCGTGGATTTGGCCAATCCTGGGTTCTGCTCATCAAGCAGGCATCTGAAGCCTCATGAATAGTGTCAAGCATTTGATCTAAGTATGATTTTTCATTAGTCATTATTAGGTTTTGTAAACTGCCCCATGTCTCATATGGGAGTGTCTTTTAAGGGTGATGGAAGTTTGCAAGGTGGGACATATATAAGGCAGTCATTTTCCATTAATTTGTTTGTAAAACATGCCATCAATCTGATTTTTTGGGCCATCTTTCATAACGTCCTAACTGTTTCCAGGGTCTTTAAATTACATCGTCTGGCCAGAGAATCATATTGTTATGCGGTCTCAATCAGGCAACAATACTGCAAGGGCCTGCATCCTGTATAACCTATCTACGTTTTGGTGAATAGTGCCACCCCATACATTATAGTAAGGTCGCAGCTTGAAGCTAAAGAGCCCACATGGCCAATTAACCTTTGGGATCTTTCATCTATTAAAGCCATCTTAAGAAAGCATGACTGATGATAATGGTGAAATAGTTCCCATGTAAATATAATCATAAGTTTAAAGGTGAATAATAAAGACAAAAAATTATGCTTGGTGTCACTGTAGTTGAGTTCAGATTTTATTAGGGACTTGCTGAAATAGAACACAAGTTGTTCTACTTGTTGTTTTTATAGTTGGGCCAGGAAAGCTACTATGGACACGTCATTGGCATCATTAAACTAAGATAAAGGATTGGTCAAAATTAGCAGGATAGAAAGGCTTAAAGATTTTTATTCCTAATTAGATTGAAAGCCTGGTCTTATTCTGGAATCCATTTGAAGGAAACGTTCTTGTGAAGCAAATACACCAAAGGGCTGGTCAGGAAAGCGAATTGTGGCATAAACTACTATATTAACCTACCATAACTAGGAACACACGTATGTCCCTAAGGTTCAGGGATGTGTCATTTTTTATATTGCGGTGACCTTGTCCTGTAAGGGCTGAATTTATCGTTTAGTGACCTTATGCATAAAAAATTCATTTTTAGTTGAAAGAACGAGCAACTGGCTGGTCTAAGATACAGAGATTCATCATGGAGTCAAACAAAAACTTGGCAGAGGTGCTTTAGGTGGCCTCTGAAGTTTTTGGAGACTATGGTAATATCATCAAGGTATATAGGACGCAAGATATCTTTAAATCACCTAGGAGTCCGCTCATAGCTTCTTGGAAGGTAATAGGGCATTACATAGCCCCTGAGGCATAAAGGTTGTTCAAACAGCCCTTTGTTAATAGTAAGTGACACTTGGCTCAATACTTGGGAGCTAATAAAATCTTCCAGTACTTACTGGCAAGATCCATTGCTGAGAAATATTGGGCCCCAGCTAGGAGTTAAAGGGACTCATCAATTAGAGGGAAAGATAGTTGTCCTTACAGGTCTCTGCATTGAGCTTATGATAATACAATATGACACAATGTCCACCATCCGTTTTCTGAACAAGTAGAAGTGGTGATGCCCAAGGACTTTGCGAGGGTTCCAGCGACCATGAGGTTAACATCTATTTGAGTTTGGCGGTGACTTATGCCTCTTCTATCTTGCTCTTCTAGTAAGGGCGCAAGCAAATAGGTGAAGTGTCCCCCATCTCTACATTGTGCATAACCCCTTCATCTTTCCAAAACCATACGTGAACTTGGAGAATAAATTTAAATATTCTTTTAAGAGCTCATCAACCTTCCTACTTTGTTTTTGTAAGGTATTTCCTATGGAGATGTCGACTAGAGCTACAGTGGGTATCTCTTTTAGATCAAAGTCACTGAGGCTCCTGAACCCATGGATAAAGATGATATTGTCAACTGGTACTAAGCATAAACAAGCAATTGTAGTTTTTGGGCCAATGATATAGACTTCTGAGTAAGGTTAGCCAGCAATATAGAGATAGAGCCAGCATATTTAGGGTTGAGGATACTTGCAGGTTAAGGCTTTTCTTCAGATCTTTTTCAGCACCACAGATATCCAAGAGTTTACAGGCAATAATTTCACATGAATTCAGGCGTCTTCTATAGTCTATTTTTTTATTTATTTTAGAAAAGCCTACCAGGGGACAGACATTACCAAAATAGAGAAAGAAAGTATTGATATGAAACCTGAGCAGGGTCAACTCTGTCATAGAAAGTTTTTTTCACCTCCAGATTGGGACTCAGATTTTTCTGGTTACATCATGGGTAAGGTTTTTGTGTTATTATACCTACTAACCACCAATAGCTTCCTTCGGCTGGCACCCCAATCAATGTGCAAAGGGCGGGAATTGAACCCACAACCTTCAGGTTGGTAGCCGTACACCCTACTGACTCGCCTTCCACCCCCCATCTTCTATAGTCTATGACCTGGGGAATTGCCTTGGGCGCTGGTGAATTTACAGGCATCCATTAAGCCCCATCAACTATATGGGAGTAATTTAATGTGCAAACATCATACCTGATAGTCAAACCAACCAATACAATTTTTAGTCTCTAATAAACAGGTCTGAGTTTTTATGCGCTCTTTTCCTTCAATGGCTGTTTTAAATGCCAAAGAGATGCTGGTACCAAACACGGATAGAAATCCTTCCATGTAATGACTGATGCCATTTTATAATCAAAGAAGTTTTGTGCTAGAAGTAACTCATAGCTGGGGTTATTCAGGGTTATAACTGAGGCATTTAGAAAATTTGTCCTGGATTGGGGGAAAGAATGGAGTAAACCCTTATGGATTAGGAACATTGAGGCCTGGATGTGCCATTATTTTTGTAATAAGCCAATTTGAGCGCATATAATTTCGATTTTCTATTTAAACGCGATCAAATTCACTGAAGACCCTCTTTTAATTATGATGAGTTTGGGAATTCAATGAATCTTTACTGCAACTCAAGTAACCAGATTAAAAAATTGGTGCGTAAGGGAGAGAGAACGTTTTTAAATCATCATAAGAATACGCAGTATCAATAAGTTTATAATTGGAATTATTCAACTCATATTTTGAAGATTCTTTAATGGTGACCTTTGTAGGGATTACAAGCTTGAATAGAGGCATAACAAGGGGAAGTGTCACAATGACGAGCCTCTGTCTTAGCTGACCTCTCTTTTCCTGACAATGCACATTCTGCCTCTTTTTCATGACGTTTATAGCGCTCCTCTTTGGTGTATCAGTGGCCTTTGAAGTAGAAATAAGTATCCACACTTTTTTCTGTGGCCTCCAGAACATGCACCCTAGGTCTAGGAGGAGCTCAAACTTTGGAGGGTACTTTTTCAAAGTGGTTGCAGGGATCCTATTGAGTGCCTCTTTGATGTCATGAATGCTAGTAAAGGATCACTTAAGTCCTATAATGTGGAGCTGGACATTAGGCCAAGATTTGAGTGTAGAAAGTATGTCTGTATTAGTGTCATTTATAGAGATTTGATTAGTAGTAACTTGTGGTTATGAGCTAGCATAAAAGAGACATGAAAAATTAGAAGGGATTTTTGTTGAGGCGAATGGCCATTAAGGCTTGTTTTCTGACCTAAGAGAGTCTGACCAGAGCCAGAGATCTGTATGAGAGCGTTCTTAAACTAAGACCAGGTTTAGAATTCACAAATGTGGGAGTCATAATTTCATAAGCTTCCTTAAACAGGCAGGAATGGAAATGTTTGACGTGATAGCAATTAGTGGCCTCTTCTATAGCGCTCAGAAAAGCATTTTTAAACAATGAAATGATTTCTTATCCTGAAAAAATCTTTAATTGAAACAAGGCATAAAAGCTGATATGAGTGGTATGGAGAGGGCATGTATGCCAGCTTTAATTATCTTTTTAAGCTCAGTAGACAATGACATAGCATATTCACGGGGAGTCTGCTTCCTATTTATATTTCTATCTTCTACAAGCTATCCTAAAATTTGCTCTAGAATTGATGAGAGCTCTGGCTTCTTCCTTTTTATTAATTTAGAATTTCAAGTTTAGTTTTTTGGACTCAGAATCTAATGTGAGTCTCCAAATTTGCAAAAACTGTTTCAACTTGTCAAAATGGTTATTGGTAAATTTTCATGAAGTCCTTTACATTTTTAATTTATAGAGTCTAGTGATCACAAGGTGATGGAAGGACAGATGGTCTCCCATCAGGGTGAACCCCGCACCCTTGAGCAATGCTTCTAATTTGTTGTTAAAGGTCCTCCATTTTTTTTGCATATTACCACCCATAGAGTCCTTGGATTTTTCATACTGGAAAGCGGTTGACCCAGGAGCACAGGGGTCCTCTGGAACCTGGTTGTAATTAAGTCCCATTGAAACCTCTTAGACTTTCAATGCCTTTGAGACCTTTGGGCGCTGTGGCCCTTAAGTAACGGAGCCACTTTGGCAATGGAGTTTATCAAGCAAGGAATATAAATGATTAAATCATTGCATTTAGATCTATTCCAAAGTTTAGCTTTGGTGGCCGCCTCCTACGCACCATTTTGGATATACTCATGTACATTGGAGACCACACCCTGTAGTATTTGAGTAAGGTGGGTATCCATTTATCCAGAGATCTCAGAGTCCAGAAGGGCTATTTGACTTTGACCTAATTTCTCAAGTGAAGGGTTTCCTGGACAGCGCTTTTAAACTGTCACAAACATAACTGGAGTCAGGTTTATAAAATTTAAAGAGTTGGAGCTACGCCCTGTATTGATTCCAGCTGGTGTAATAAGCCTTGTTGATGTAACCCCACTAATTGGAGGAGATAATGGAGGGCAGGATGTACAAGCTGTCGTAGGTAAGACTCTGCTCTGCCAACCAACTCATTGCTAGCAAAGGAAGCTGAGCCATAAAGTCTTTTCATGTAAAAGGAGCAGCGGAATCTTGTAAATGACTAGACTGGGTCTTGATGGCATAGATCCCATCTAGAGGCTTCTGGATGGTGTCAGCTAGGTTGTCAGTTTGGAGATAAAACTGAATTGGGTTCAGCATGGGAAGGTTTAACTTAAGATAGCCTGAAATTCTAGGTTCTCAGGGTAGATCTGTTGTGCCTCAAATTAAAAAGCATCTACAAATCAAGTAATGTCCTCTCCCCATTGGAGGGAGGGAATCCATGATTAGTGTTATCTTCTATGTTTTGTGATTGATGTTTTCACTGATTAAAGTTTGAGGCTTACCTGTAGTGAGCACTAAGTTCTGGGGATTTACTAAGGAAAATCCAAATTTCATAAAATTGCAGGTGCTAATAGCAGTATAATGGAAGTCGTGAGCTGTCTTTGGAATGGCATGGCTGATCAAAATGGCTGGAGAGAGGCAATAGCATAGCACTTTTGTTTCTTGGATCTGTTTTATATACAATAACCTGGATTATGATACTAGTTATTGTAACTATGTGAAGAGGTAAATTTTAGTTTACATTTCTAGAGAAATATATATTGATCTCTATTTGTTAAAGCTTTTAATAATTATAGAGCAACTAGGTGTCCTGATGTGGATAGGGCGTTTGTATCCTCTACATTCAAGAGCTTCACGTATTATCCAGTATAGGGTCAATCAGAAGAAACTTCTTTAAATGGCGTTGTTATTGTTGTCCTTCCATTGTGTGACTGCTTCCAGATGGCAGCCTCTGTTGGTAAGACGTAGTCTCATACAGTTATAGTTCCCTAATCCCCTTGATTAATTCTTTCCCATTTAAGGGAAGAGTCTCATTTGCACCAATCTATTTGATTTTAGAAGGCTCAAATTCTGAGGAGAAAAATGGTTTATTGTCCTGATACTGAGATAATTTGGACCATTCTTTGGTAAAAATGCCAACTTAGTACTATAATAATGTAGACAGAGCGTTTAAACAAGTAATCTACCAGCGAATAAAGGAATGAGTTTATCTATAAAAACTTGCTGAAACGTCAAGTAAGCAAAGAGTCACTTAAAAGAGAGCT
Source organism: Massospora cicadina (assembly GCA_022478985.1). Lineage (NCBI taxonomy): Eukaryota > Fungi > Entomophthoromycota > Entomophthoromycetes > Entomophthorales > Entomophthoraceae > Massospora > Massospora cicadina. The sequence continues at coordinate 58,326 of JAKSZP010002662.1, forward strand.
AAGTCCACTTTATGTTTAATATAACCTTGGTTTTTAATTCGTGTATTTCATACCCCAAATAAGAAGATCAGCCACAGTATCACCATAAGTAAGTAAGCAAAGGCCATTGTGTTGACTCTCATGCTCACTACAATAATGAAGCCATCTGATCAAATGAGTGCAGAGAGTGCAAATGATAATGAAATGAGTGATGATGAATTTGTAGAAATTTTGTCATGGTTAAGGATCATCTGAAAATTTAATGATAAAAGTGGACGTCATAAAACAAAATAAATCACTATGGATAAGAAATAAACAAATTTGCAAACACAGATAGAAAGGGTTAAGGAAAAGCTTTTCTTTCCGCTTAACATCACTTTTGAGTAATTTATTAAAAAAAGCATCTATTAAATTTTCCATCGCCACCTCCACTGTATCAGTTATCATTTTATGTCAGCGGATCCGCCTCCTGCTGCCCCAGAGTGGGGCAGCAGCGCTCCACCTGCTATCATTTTCCGCCCTGCAGGCAAATGTGTGCAAACTGGCTCATCCATTCCGCCTAATACATCAGGCTGATTTGACCCTCCTAGGGACTTATCATTACACTTAGCGCGAGTACACCATACCCACCCCCACCCACTTGGCCTATCCCAATCCAATATTTGTTTTTGCCTCCAAGTTTAATATGGGTGTCTCTTCCCATATGCTGACAAAGTGATAATTGAGCTGGCAACATCCACGTTTTCATCAGCGGGATTTATTGACTTCTGCCCTTATAAGGGCTATTTTGATATCAATTTCCCACTGAAGAGGACGCAGCTGTGGCAGCATCTACGCCCTTAATATATAAAAACACTCCTATTACCACAACCCGTACACGCCTCCCCAGTGACACCACAAGGGTGGTGACCTTTGCAAACCTTCCTACGCACCTTCCACCTCAAACACTCTATGAAGAACTGATGATGGGGCTATCTAAATATGGTACAAACTCCATCCTCCACTTCCTGTCCCAAGCAGAGCTGAGCGGTTAGCAGCACCATGGGCAATGGCCACCATCACCCCCCCACCAACCAACCGTAGCCCAGCACATCCCTCCATGTGCCCATATCCCATCTGCACCAGATCACTTCTTTTGGGCTCGTGTTAACAACAGCTGCACCATTTGTCTCCTATGCCATGAGTTGGATTATTCCAAAAAAACCTGTAGTTTCAACTTAAAACTAGCATATTCTGCTAAGACCACACATGGGGCCGCACATCAGCGTTTGAGTGGGGATATGGCTGCCCCCACCCCCTCCAGCTGAACGCTCAAAAATTAACAAAACCTTTGCAACCACAGCCCAAGCCGGATTAATTTTGAACAATTTACCCAATCAGGAGCAGGTTTGGACCCATCTTCAGTCCAACCAATTTAACACCTCAAAAATTACCTAAACAAAACCTCGTCCCTCTGAGTCAATTACGCTCAATCAAAATCCCTGGGACCTATTGGATGAAATAACTGAATCTGGGGAAATTGTACCTCTTCCCGACTTTCCAATAAATTTGGAAACATATTCACCCTCAGATTTTGATGCCCCATTTCCACCTAAGAAATATATCCCCAAACTCACCGCTACCCCATTTCTGAGTGACCATAAACTTTCCAAAGCCGCTGTGGCCTTTCCTGATAGCTTCCATCTCCGCAAAGCCATGGCACAATCTGTCACTCAATTTGATGAGGGGCTACATATAATCAGTTACCCTGCTGAGATCCCTGAGGTTGCAAAGGAGGAAATTGAATGATTAAGGGAAACTGCCACCTCTACTGTCAAGAAAGTTGTTGCGCTGGCAGAATTTTCCCCCACCACGCGCATCACCAGAGCCAATATAACTAAATTTTCTCAGCTTCCTGATGCACGCATACAAGCTGAACACCATGTTGATGAATTCCTAGAGGCTATGCTCCAGGCCCATCTTGTTAGAAAAGACCTTAACCCTTCTCCATTTTTCCTCAACCTGCATCCTACAGATGCCCCAACCCCTTTGCTCTAGGCTTTAGTCCATCTCTTCATTTATGAAGAAGAAATTGATAAGCTTTCTGAAACCCCCCCCCTCCCCTCTGCTATGGTGGGATAAGCGGTCCACAACAGCTACACCTGGTTGGCTTGGTTTTCCTTTTTGTTTTGGTGTTCCACCACTCATTTAGGGCATTTGGTTTGTGTTTTTTGGTCGATATTTTGTATTGGTAATGTCCATCCCCTGGTCAGCTTACCTTGAATAAATTCAATTCAAAGAATTAAAGGGTCAAGGACCATTCTGGTGGTCTTACCTTTTCACTATTATAATAGTTGGAAAGATTTGAATTTTTAATAAATTTAACCACTTTGAGTAAAAATAAAAATGAAAATTTTACTTTTTTAGCACTAGTGGTGCTCAACCCATTAGGGGTAGCTGCCATGAATCTTTATTTAAAAATGGGCCAAATAAAAGGATTGTTAGAATAAAAAAATCCTAGTATGACACCTCAGCTAACAGCCTAGGAAGCCATATCAGAAGGTGAGGCAGCTTTGGAAAACTTTTATCTTGCGCCCGTTTTAGCTGGCGGATCATGGTGGACAGCATTGCGGTGTGAGAATCAGTGACATTTGGCATATGGAGATATAATTGTGGGTTTTCTTTGTTAATGAGGCAGGCGGTGTACATCGCCTCAACCTATTGATCAAGTTGATGCTCATCAAAAGTGGGTAGAGCAGGCACACAAGTAAATGACCTGATGCGCCATTGGGCTTCAGGATAAATAGGGTTAAAAATAGAGGTGAGAAAATTATAACTTTCATTAATATATGGGGTATATTTGCACCTTGAATAGATATTGGGAAAGCTTATAACAACATGACTAATTTATATATACATTTGACAAGAGCTTAAAAAACTGAAATTTCAACTTTAAGTTTACTCATGCGCAGAGTTAATTCTTAAAAGGGGTAACCCGTTTAGTACCAGTATTTTTTTAGTACTAGATGGCCGTTTAGTACCAGTATTGGTTATTAAACTGACAACAGTGTAGGCACTGTGGATGGCAGGCAGGGCAGAGGAACTGGCTCTAAAGCTGCTCAGAGTGGACGTGATTATTTATAATATTAATACAGAAAGGGCTAGAATTTTTGGGATGGACAAGGCTTTCTTATAAGCCTCAGTAAGGTCCTAGAAATAGGAAGGTTATTTAAAAACATATAAGTGAAAAACGATATATACTTTATTTATAGTTTTTGACATTTATAGGTATTGGTTTTCTATTAATCTGGAATGTGTTCTTTGGGACCAACTATCAGGATCTCCCCTGAGCTTCAGGAAGTAATAGAGGATGAGAATACTTTATTTGTGATATTGTAGTCTTCATGAACCGCCAAGTAGTCTCTCTGCCACCTTGGTTTTATGTGATTTTAAATCTTTCTTCCTTTTATATTTTGATTTAAGGGATGGCGCCTCTTGAAATTAGTTATCAGGGTTTAAGTATTTATAAGGAGACATAATCAATTTTATTCATATATAATTTAATTCTGTCTGAGGTTCAAGTTCTGATAATGGCCCTATGAGATCCTGCCAGAGGGGAAAAAGCTCTAAGGAATTACCCATGTACTTGGTATACATCTATGGCCTTTTTAACGCTAACTATGGATTAATCTGACCCACATTTATAAATAATTTTTAGGGAAAGACCAAGAAGTAGCAAGATTGTTGGTTTTCCTCTGAGCAAGGGGTGTCAAAACATTACAAGTCTCCTGGTTGATACATTGGCATGGAGTGTCATCATAAGCTTCTTTGTCTAGTCTTCTGTGTTGTGATATGTACCAAAGCATCCATGACTCAATATTTCAATTGGATGTCTAATCAGTTATGGGCTCTCAAGGTAATCTCAGAAGTCTTGGGAGTTGCTAATATAACATGGGTTGTAGAATAGTTGGTAAGAAAGGTTCCCTAGCATAAAGTTCTCTGAAAGGGGACATCTTAGTGGTAGCTGACCCAATAAGCAAGTAGAGAACTTTGTATAAATGGTTCCACTGTAATGGATTGGACGAAGCCATATATCTTAAAATGGAAACTAAAGTGCCATTAAACCTCACAATTTCTCCATTTGTGGATGAATTGTAGGAGTGTTGATAAAAGATTGGTGAGTGTTGAATAGAATAGTCATTTCCTGAACTTCATATGAAGTGAAATATATTCATAATAGGTTAAGAACATCCTTGGCTACCATGCTTTGTGAAGAGATGTCAATACAAGAATAAGGCGGTTTCCCGAGCAGTGGCTGTAGGGACAAATATAGTCTCAATCCATTTAATGAGGTGTTCCCATGACTAATATTATATAACAATGGTCATAGGCTTCTATAGGCAAAAGACCCATGACTTTGATGCTTACTGTGTGGAAAGGGGCTAAATGAGCAATGAATTGATGTCAAAATCTCAGGTTGAGATTGTCATGCTGGTGACATTTAAAACGTATTGTCTTTGATTGAGTCAAGCATACCATCCTAGAAGTATTGGGACTTCACCCAAAGGTGGGTTTTTAATATTGCACTATGACTGGTGATGGAATGACCCTCCATAATAACCTAAGTCCTAACAGAAGGATGAACGTAGGGATGTCATTTTAAAACTAATTTTAACATCATGTCATCAACTATCTTTGTGTTAATCACTTTCCACTTGAGCTCACTTTAGATTTATAGGGTCTCTAGTGACACAGGTCAGTACATCATAGGAGATCATATAAGAGTTCCTATTTGGTGGATAAAACAGTCAGAACTGGCAAATACAAGAGGTTGTTAGTATTTTGGAGTACTGCGTCTGGTCATTGAACAATAAAGAAATTGTAGTTTTTTAATTGTAGGGCTATTAGCCAGACGGTCTTCAGGTTCATGCATCTGTTGCAGCCAGCGGAGAGAGGCGTGATTATTTATTACCATGAAATTTCTTACATATAGTAAAGGACAAAAATGTTTCATAGTGAGGATCACAGCCAAACACTTTTATTTGTGATGCTATATTTTGTTTAGCTTTAAACAGAGTCTTGCTAAAGTATATATAAGATCCACTTGGATGTCATTGTTTTACGCCTAATGGCGCCAACGGCAAATTTATAGTATCAAAAAGAAAAAGAAAAGCTTATTGAATTTGGGGTGCATTAGCACAGGAGTTAGTTAGTGTCAGTATAGTGCAAAGGATTTTTGTTTTAATAACTCCCAGTGGAAACGTACATTCCTCTGTCATAGATAGACAAAGGGTTACACAAGATTGGCAACATTAGAATAAATTTGCATAAGTACCCCACCATTCCCAAGATAACCTAAATATCTCTCAGACTTCTTTATGGGACATCTGATGTATAGCTGTGGCTTTACCATAATGGTTAGATACATTCTTTTGTTACCTTGTGTCCAAAAAATTCAACTCTTATTTAAGAAATGCTACACTTGGACAGCTTCAATTACAAAGCTGCTGTTCTTAGATGCATAAAGATTTGGTCATATAAAAAATATGGGAGCTTAAAGCTTATGAGAAGATTTTGATACCATCTAAATATAATATGATGCAGGACAATTTTCAGATCCCCCAGAATGCTATCCATGGATTAATCAAAGGAATCAGGCACATTATATATCCCCTGTTGGAAAATTATAAGTCTGATGTACAAAAAAGAGTGGTTCATATGTATATGCTGAACAAATAAGCCAAAAGGCCCTGGTCATTTTCAGGTTTGAGCCCTTCAAATTATGGCAACACTTCTTATAATTTTTGGGCAATTAACACACGTTTGGGCAGTCAGATTACTCTGAATCATCAACTAAATCTGGTAATACCTTCTGAGGTCCCTCCTCTTCATACTGCACAGCTAATAAAACCAACACCTCGGAAACTGGCCCCTCTTATAGGGTTGGAGGGGCCTCACCAGGTGCAAAGATTTTCCAATCAATTGATTGGGTAAAATGCATCAAAACATTACCTCATGGATCGATACTATTTCTCACCAATTAGCCATTCTATAAATGTGAGGTGAGTCTTGACCAATCTGATAGGTGAATCTCAATATTTCCTAACTTGGACTTTACTAAGCAATCCGAATTTTGAGCCTCACCATCTTAAGTACTAAAAATTAACTTAATAAGGGGTTCATTTCTTACCTCCCGCGGGTACTAATAAACATATAAAAATACCAACTTCCTAGTTTGTGTTCATTTTATATTAATTTCAATTGTTTCATTCCATTATTTGTTGGATTTTAGGTAAAAAAGCACCAGCGAGCAACTCCCCAGCCAAAATTCCAACAGCCCCTGCGGAATTTATGTATACTTATAAAGCATCTCTTTAGAGATAAAAGCACACTTGACTTGGTCCCTAAGAGGCTAGGTCTATCTGTCAGTACCTTCTGACTAAGGCTATTGCCAAGAAGAACTGCAAACCGGCAAGCATCTAAAGGCAATCATTATTCCTAAGTAATGGATAGCTGCCTTTTTGAGTAATTGAGTTTATCATATGATAGTTCATCACCACATAAAAGGGTTCATTTTACTTATTCACTAAGAGTAGGGGAGAGCTTTAAGGACTCTGCAAATGCTTCAACAGGCCAGCTTTTAGAAGTTGCTTCAAATCAACTGCTACTTACACTTCCTTCACCATAGATTTCTAGTAAGGCTTAACCTGTACTATCAGAGCATCTCCTGTATCTATCTGATGGGTCACTCCATTCATTTTTCAAAATTGTAGGTTTAAGAGGAAAAGATGTTGGACTATATTGTTGGAAGTTTTTTGCGGCCTTAAATTAAGCATTGGTAAGGTCTGAGCTGATGTTATGTCTAATGGTGGCAATAGTGGAAGGTCTTCTAGCCTGAACTCCCAAAAGTTACTGAATTTATGCGCGCTATGTAACTTGTCAACAGTCATGAGCCAGACATAAGATAAAATCTTTTTTATTACAATGTGAGGAGCTGGGGCCAGATTAATTACCAAAACTAAGATTGTGTCTGAGTAGTCTGGATCTAAGATACCTAGGAATGGCAATATCTCATTAAAAGACAGATTATATACACCATAAATTTCAAGTATATGTCCAGGATAATGTTTAATTAGATCCAAGTGTCTATAATAACTTGCTCCTGCGCTGATACTACCACCTGAGATGGAGAAAATAAAGACATTATCTTGATCTTTAACTGAAAGGGGAGGTAACTTCACATGCAGTCTATAATGTGCAGAACAATCCAAGTTTTTAAACGTTTTATCAGTAAATCAACCACATGCTCAAAAAAGAGTCACTTCAATTTAATGGTGATCTAGATGATTCACTGATTTAAAGGAATAGATCCAGCTCTGAATGTACTTGAAAACTCAGCATTGCTCCGGAGACTCCAGTGTCCCACTTAGCTGAGGTACAGGGGCCAAGTCAATCTCATCACCTTTGGAGTCTCTGGCTTAACCTAAATACTACTTAGTAACCCCAAGGAATCAGAACAGGTTCTTAGGTAGTCACACCAATAAATAAAATAAATTTTGCGAATTAAAAAATATAAATAGTAGGTAGTTTTATTATTGGTAGCACAACGTCTGGTGTATCCCTTTTAGAACTATAAACTGGGATTTGGACGCTGCTACCTGCAGGTTATAAAGTAAACTTTTAAGTTAATATTAATAAACAATTTAGACATGGAAGCCCTTTGATCCCAGCATCAACGACTGGCCAGAAACTAGATCAAATTAAATAAAGTTAACTAAAAATTAATGATTAAATCAATTCTAGAATTAAAAATTGAAACTTAAGATCCGCTATGTAACCATTGCATGTAATCAAATTCCCTAAAGTTCTGGGGATTTGAAAACCATCTCACGTGAAACCAATCGCTACACAGACTTGCTACATGATACTCTATTTTGATATGAAGTTCAGTCACCTTCCATATGTCATATTCTTTACATAGGGCTTGTCCTTCTTGGTGACAAGAGTTTTAAAAATATGCGGTACCCAGAATCAAAAGTATAGACAAATAAAACTTAGAAATATCAATAATTCTAAAATGCTCCCATAGAAATTGAGTCCCTAATAATAAAGTATAGCTTCCTTTTCAGGGATCACAGCAGAGGCGCTTGCAGGAAATTCCTAAATCAAATGGGCAAGGCCAAAAAGAACTAATTGATATGGTGCAATGTGGCCTGCAGTTCCATCTCAACATAAAGTTGAAGATTGGATGGAAATTTAGATTTGACTGACTAGCTTGGAGGATATAAAATTCAATGGAGAGCTGGTGTTGGCAATTTCTAGACTTTAAATTTGAACAATTGAACTTCCACTTTGGCGACTGAGTTCCCAAATTGCATCTTTGAGGTAGAGAAACGAAGTTAGAGTGACAAAGAGGTAACAAGGGTGATTTAAATTACGTTATCTACTTTTAATAGACACATCTGCGGAAACGCTGATAGAGGGGGCAGCAAACTTAGTAGCCCAAGAAGTGGATGGTTGAAGCGTAAGGTGGTTGCTAACATGAAAAGCCTCTCACTTCAGGGTGATGGGGCTTTTCCCTCCTCATAATGGATTATTTTTTAGCAATCTTTAGCGTTATGCCAACGTCTTCTGCAGTAAGCATGCTGTATATTCTTTTTATTAGCTCCTTCTTCCTAAACTCATTGAACTGAGGGCGTCAACTGGGTGATTAGCTGGGTTTAAAAGAACTATGACTTATACTGGCGAGGATCTTAACAAAAGCCTCTTTGATGTACAGGATGCTTGTAAAATTTATATTGACAGCACAGATATGTAACTGTAATTCTGACCAAGACGCCAAATGTGATATGCTAGTTTTAATAGCGTCATCAAGTGAGATGCGGTCTTAAGCTACTAAGGTCTGGGTTTTATAGCTTTAATGGCTAACTTATTTGGTGTTTCTCTATGTTTGATAAAATATGCCTGAAGGCTTGCTTCTATAAAGCAGGGGCTGATAGCTTCTAAATTCCTTTATCAAGGCAGTCTTATCTTGGCTCCAGGTATGATTTTTTTCAGTTGAGAAACAATGTTTTTGGGTAGTATGACCAAACAAGTGGGAAGGTATTTGACTATCTGTCAATTGGTAGCCTCTCCTAAGGCGCTTCCATAGTCATATATGAAGGAGGCAATACTTACTTCAACTATGATGTAATTTTCCTTAAATGAGGGCTTTAAGTTAATAGAAACAGGTGTAGATGAAAGTTAATCTCAGGCAGAGCGATAAGTGTCAAAACTAAGGACTAAGTATCATTGTATTTGGCAGGTCACATCTAATAAAGTTGAGCCTTCAAACATTCAGATTATTTAGTAGCTCCGTGTACTGACTCATCATTATGGTAGAGGTGGCTTTTTGCACAGTTATCTCCGTAAGCTCTTGTAATTTTAGCTACTAGACTTCCATAGACGCCTAAGTGGAGAGGTGTTCCACCTTAATGAACTTAATTTTGACTATAAGTTGGATAAGCTTGTTATTGATGTGGGTTAATTAAAAGCCACACACTTTGGGAGAAACTATAGCCATTCATGGGCCTGTCAGCAAAGGCATTGAGGATAGAGTTTATTTGAGATCTCTGCCTTTGAAATTCATGCAACAGCGATGAGTTACAGCCACAACCTGAGGTTCTAGTCGATAAACTTGATCCTGTATATTACTCAGATGGGATTGGGAAGAGTAACCTTCTCTTCAATTATGGTAGGTTTAAGAGGACCAGGAGGGCCGGGGGCCTAGGGAGCAGGAAGTCTAACTTCCCCTTAAAGTCTAAAAGTTCCTGTCAATACAGGTGGCTTTTGCAGCCCAAAAAAGGTCGATATCCTGGGGGCTATAGGCTCACAATTCCCTTGAGGCTCATGGATTACACCGGGACCTTGTTGCCAGAAGACTTAATAGCTGGAGGCCTTCAGGGCAACAGGGCCTTGTTCTTCTGGACGTTCTTGCTGTAAGGCTTCCTTGAATCGCACATAACACTATCCTTGTTTTTCTTTGAAGCCATAAATAAGATCTAAGATTGACGCAATAGTCTTTTAAACTGAAGGTGAGATTTAGATATTGCGGCGTCCACTTGAGTCTTGAATTTATTATGTAACTATACAATTCACCTTTATTCAGTAAGGTCATCTGGTTGTGGATTTTGTTGACTAAGTGCCAATTTTTAATAAAAGCATTTTTGTTCTCTTTCACAAAGGAAAGCATATAGGTAGAAGTCATAGATGAATGAATGAAGTAACTGGATGTGGTCCAATTTCATAGTACTTCTTGGTTTGTAGCCCTAAAGTTTGCATAATGCGATAGATCACAGGGTGTATAAGTTTCAAAGATATTAATCTTCTCTGGTTTACTTTAGTTGCAGGTAAACCAGGAGCTAAGCATAAGTACCTCATAGTAGAGGTAACATTTGTTGCTCTGACCTGAATATAATGTCCGCATTATGATTATACCATTGAGCAATAGCTGTAAAATTGGGCTTAGATTATAAATTCTCATCTGGTATTTGATTTGATTCATAAGATGCAGTTAACCTATTTACTTAGCCATAAACTCAAGAGAGCTGGGACAGGAAAACCTAATTCAAAAAGAGCATTACTAATCAAATGAGTAATGCTTCTGACCAAGCTATATTAGAAAGTCTATAAATTTTGACTAATATTTATCTTCTTGTATATTCTTTATCTTCAATGGCAACTTGGAAGACTTTGCAAAGAGTTAGGATTCCTAATAAAATGGCAGATTCAGATGCATAAGATGATGGTAAAAATCCCAATCTGACCAAAGAGCCCAAACTTCTGTTGGGGATGATCACCAATTAAAGTTGACAATTATCAAAGTCAGAGATCAACCCCAAATGACATGGTCAAATCATGCTTCCTCAAAGCTACCCAACCTCATAGTTCAAACCTGAGCCATGAGACAAGCACAAGCAATTCAACTAATATGATTGGCTGCCACAGAATCCCAAATTAGTTATTTTTAGATCTAAGCTTGGACTGTTTAGTTTTTCCCTGAGACATCTCCCCAATTATCCTTAAATAGCTGGTAATTAGCTAATAAACTTTATGCCTTTTCTCCTTTTCACAATTTCAAGTAATAATTGGTATATTTTTATTAGGAATTGAATTTCCAGACGAGGTATCTGGAAAAAGACTTCTCAACCAAGAGAAGCAAAAACAGGCAATCTAATACCCTGAAACTTTGGGTCCCCTGGCCTCAAATTATAGATGGATATGGGTATTACACCCATGGTCCTGACAGGAAGCACCAGTTTCTGTCAGCAATGTGGATGGCAGGGCTGTGAAAAGGATATGCATTGAAGCTGCTTTTAGTTGGATGCAATTTTTAATGTAGAGACAGCAAGATTCTAGAGATATATGTGTGGTTAATAATTGCTAAACAACCTCAGTGAAATCCTAGGATTAGGAAGCTTAATTGAAAAATATATAAGCAAAAGAATATATAGTTTGCCTAAAGCTTTTGGCATTTATAGGTATTAAGTTACAGAGCATCTGGAATGTTCTCTATGGGACCAGCTATCAATATCTCCCTGAGCTTCAGGAACAAATGGAGGATGTGAAGGCTTTTATTTTGCCATCATAGTCTTCTTAAACCTTCATCGTCTGCTGTTTGCCACCTTGGTTTTAGGTGGTTTCAGATCTTTTCTCCTTTTTATCTGTTAATTAAGAGGATGTCGCCTCCAGTAATTCATTATCATAAAATGAAAGTATTGGTAGGAAGGTGGAATTTGACTTTAATTATATTCAGTCTTTCTTTCTACACAATTCAAGTTCTAATAAGCATCACTTATGCACATTAATACCACTAACCAGTTGAGAAGAACCAACAATTTAAGCCTTACTTTAAAGCAATATTTAGTCCTGGTGAAGAAACAATCATGAAATTATTGCAGATATACTTTGAGTGTGGGTGTCGCATGTGGCCATCAGAAATATTGCCACATCTAAGGCTGTACAAGTCATGAGGGTTAAGATCGTTGGACATTTGCCCTCACAGCTCCAAGAAAAGAATGTTGTGGGTCAAAATGGGCTGACATGGGGAAATGTTGGACATTTACAAGTTACATTGATAATAAGGGTGATATAGAAGATACAAATGATTTTATCGGCCAAAAGACCCTGGCCAATTCTCAGTGGAACCCTGCAAATTTGGGTAACACTTCTATGAATACTCTGGAAGTTTCGAATTACACTTCCAAGGGGGCAGGTTGTATCTCAAAGTTACACTGGGCGGATTCTCCAAAAATGCAATGAAGTAAATAAGAAAACACAGGTTAAACCTGACCTAATTTTTTATTTTTGAAAAGAGGAAATATTTATAGGCTTCTTTACATTTCATAATCTATCAGAGTGAATTAATCTGTGCGCAATCAAATCTTCAATCAGTTGATTGGGAACCAATTGATCATTAAATTTGATAGATTGCAATAGATTGCTCGCTCCTTCTGATGATGTTGGGGGAATTGAGGAAGGGGATTTTTAGGAGATATGCAAATTTGGTGAAATCCTGACACTTCCCCCCTCAAGATTCGATTGCATTGGAGGATGACTTCTTAAAAACCTAGGATATGTATAATTTACCACAATACCAGTATCAGTATAAACAATCAAATATTCTAATACTTTTCAAGATATAACTCTATAAGGACCAGACCATCTGGTTCCCAGCTTTTCAGTCCGTCTACCTGGCTGAGAATGATAACACATAACATAATCTCCAATCTGATATTCAGGTAAGACTGGTTTATGTTGATTGCTTTGTAGAGTCTCTCTTTGAGTGGTGGTTTAAATTGAATTCATTACTTGAGCCTGGAGGCGGATAATCTCATCAGCCAAATTTTCTCATAACTAAATCAGAATTTTCTGGGATACTTTCTTCAAGGATAGTCTGAACACTAGAAGAAACTGAAGGATCTGACCCATATATACACTTAAATGAGGACATCTTAATAATGCAGTGATAGCTTAGTCAATAAGCAAACAAGGCACTAGGTAAATAAAAATTCCACTGAGTCAGATCAGTCGAGGCCATTTTCTTTAAAATTGAGACCAAGGTTCCATTAACTCGTTCAATGGCCCCATTTGTGGATGGATTATATGGGACAACAAATCGCTGAGTAGTGTTAAATAAATTTGATAACTCTTGTATAAGCTGCGAGGTGAAATTAGTCCCATTATCTGACATAAGGACCTTTGATCAATGTTGGGAAATAATATGTTGATATAGGAATAATGCTGTAGTCTTAGCTGAAGGGGTAGCAATTGGAATGGACTCAACCCATTTAGTCAAATGGTCAATGACCATAATGATATACTGATGACCATGCACTCCTCGAGGAAAAGGCTCTACAGCATCAATGCTGACTACTTCAAACGCCTTAGTTGGGGAAATGATTTGATGTTGATAAGTAGGGTTGGTAGTTCCAAGACGTTTGCAAGTAAGACATGAGTCAAGAGTCTCCCAAATGAACTCAGTCATGTTATTCCAATAGTATTGAGTCTTCAACCATTCTTGAGTTTTCTTTAAGCCGCTATGACTGACTTGTTTATAACCTCTCATTACAGCGTGAAAACTGGAGTTGGGATGTAGGAAGGGCAACCACTTAGACTTGACTTTCTTATACAAAGCTCCATCTTGAATCATAGTACCTTGGTAATTGATTTTAGATAGGCTCAATCCTCTTCAGTCTCTCAATCCCATAATTCCGGTTGTCCAATAAGATTATACAAGCGTTTTTCTTTTTCTGGTTCCAAAGTCAGAATAGGTAGTTGGGATAACCCATCCGCATTTTGATGCTAAGATCCTGAGCAATGAACAATGGAAAAATCGTAGTTTTAGAAAAAACCCAATGAGCCAACCTCCCATCAGGATCCTTCATATTCTGCAGCCATCATAAGGGGGAATGGTCAGTAATAACGGTGAAATGGGTACCATATAAAAAGGGCCAAAAATGCTTGATGGTCAAAATTACCGCTAAACATTCCCGCTCAGTAACACTATAATTTTGTTCAGCCTTTGACAAAGTTTTGCTATAGTAAGCAACAGGATGATCCTTATTTTCTTCATCAAACTGAGATAAAATAGCCCCAATAGTGACATTTCTTGCATCCGTATGTAGAAAGAAAGGCTTATCAAACTGGGGGTGAATTAGAACAGGTGACTTAATCAAGGCGGTATGCAGAGAATTGAAAGACTGTTCTTGAGATGATCCCCACTCAAAAGACACTCCTTTTTGCAATAGATAAAATAAGGGTTCATCCGTATCAGCAAAGTTGGGAATAAATTGCCAATAATACCCAACCATATTGAGAAAGACTTGAATATCCCATAAAGAAGAGGGAGGAGGCATCTGTTGGATGGCTTAAAGTTTGTCCACAAGGGTCAAATCCCTTTAGCTGAAACCTGATGTCCTAAGAAGTCCATTTCATTTTGAAAGTTTGAACACTTGGAGGGCTTGAGCTTTAAGAAAGAGCCCTGAATTTGGCTGAATACTTCTTTTAAATGGTTTAAATGCTCAGTAAAGGTTTTGGAAAACATGGTAATGTCATCAAGATATACCAGAACACAAGTAAGCTTTAAATCCCGGAGCATACTGTCCATGGCCCTTTGGAAAGTTGCGGGGGCATTGCTTAGGCCTTGAGGCATGCAAGTTGGTTCAAACAACCCTTCACTCAATATCAGGGCACACTTTGCACGATTTTCTGGAGACAGTGTAATTTTCCAATATCCACTGGCTAAGTCCATGGCCAAAAAATAGGTGGATCCAGCCAACAATTTAAGAGAATCATCAATCCTAAGTAAGGGATAACAGTCCCATTGGGTAATAGCATTCAATCGATGATAATCCATCATGACTCGATGAGAACCATCTTTTTTCTTAACTAACAACAATGGGGATGCCCAAGGACTATTGGAGGGTTTTGATAATCCAGCCTCCATAAATTGATTCAACTCCTTAGTAACCTGGGCTTCTTCTACTTTGGATTTATGATAGGGCTTTGCACGGATAGGAAGGTGATCTCCAGTTTCAACAGTGTGCGTTACACCTTTCATCTTCCCAAAATTGTAAGTATGCTTAGCAAAAATGTCAAAATATTTGTCCAATAATTGAATCACTTGTTTCTCCTGTTCCTTAGAGAGATGTTTCCCGATAGCAGGTCCCACAGTAAGGATTTCCTGATCACTCTCCAATCCAAAGTCTTGTAAACTCCCAAAGGGTTTAACATCATAGATACGAGATAAGGGTAACAGCTTGACATAAGCAATTGGGTGCTCTTGATCTACCAGTTTTGGCACATCAGTAAGGTTTGCTAGTAAGACAAATAGGGAGCCTGAATAAGCATAATCCAATATTCCAGGGCAAGGCAAGAGTTCTTTGAGAGAAGGATTGAAAGTGCCCTGGACTTGTAGCAAATGCCCCTTGGGAATTGAAAAGTGAAAAGAAGTATTAATGATCACTTGTGATTTTGGTGGAATAACTAATTTCTCAGGAGAAAAAATAGGCATTCCCTCTTCAATATCAGCCATGGTAGGAGGTAATTTTACATGAGGTTCTTCAACCTGATACTGAAGTGAATAAGACCTTTTAGTTCCTTCTAGCAGACATAACCGATATTGAGTGGAGCATGATTAGATAAAAGTAAGGGAACTCAATACCCCCAAAAAGGCAACGACGAGTCAGGGTAGTTGATAATTCCATCAAATTCTCGTAAAAATTGAGTCCCAATAGTAGGTCATAACTCAAATTATCGAGCACAATTGCTGAAATGGTAAAGGTTAATTTCCCAATTTTCAGAGGAAGGGATGAAAAAGCCTTAATAGACCGAGTACTCTGAGGGCCAGCGGTGCCACATTCTTCATAATGAGAAATATTGGGGGTTAATTTGATCTGTTTAATAAATTTGAAGGAGACAACATTCACTGGATCCAGTATCTATGATAGCCTTGGCATTGATTTGATTTACTTGGAAATTAATTTGGGTAATGGTGCTTCCAAACTGAGAGGATAATGCCAATAAGGAGGGCAAGGAATAAGAATAATAGTCATCTTTATTACACTCAATTGAACTTTGCTGCTCTTACTGCGCACTCACATCATTATAAAGGTGAAGAATCTTATATGTCTTATCTCTTTCCTTTTTTTCATCTGCTTCCTTTTTAAAACAACGATCCTCAGTATGAAAGTAGCGATGACAGTAATTACACTGGATCGCTCTAGTGTTCTCAGGCATGGCAAAGACTTTGGGTCAACTAGATTTAGGAGACTCATAAACTCGGGGTTTTTTGGAGAATTGAGGGGGCAACTCCAATAAGGCCTCCTTAATATCCAAAATACTTCGGAAATTATTTTTAACACTGATCAGATAAACTTGCATTTGCGTCCTATTAGTAAAGGCTGACAGAACTGCGGTTATTGCATCGTCCAAGCTTAACTGACCACAAGCTACAAGAGTTTGAGCTTCCTGATAGAATTAATGAGCAAAGTCCTTAATAGATTCATTTCAGTGGGGCTGTATACCCATAAAGCCTGTTTTTGCAAAGATAGGGTCTGCTCACTTCCAAATTCTTTGATTAATGCTTTTTTGACTTGAGCCCAAGTAGAGCAAGTCATTAAGTGGGGAATCATAATATCTTGAGCCAATTGAGTAAGGCAATTAAGCAAGTAGTTCATCTTTTGGTGATCCGTGGCCTCACTTAATGCCTTTTCATACAGATATAGAAAGGCGATAATGCTGCTTTCCCCTGGGGAGTATTTGTCCTTGAATACTGGATTGAAACTCAGGGGAGCATTGGTAGTCAAAACATGCACTCCAGGTTGCTCAGATTGAGTAGACACATAAGAGGCAGAATCTGAAGTTTGAGAAGAAAAGTGAGGGTAAGGATTAACAGCTTCCATCCAAATTTTATTAATCCGTCAATTCAGGTCTGTATGCCCTACTTTCTCATCTAGTCAGCGAGATAGCTCAAAAATCTGTTCCTGTTGTGCATTATACTTGGGATCCACAGTCTCGATTTTTGCTTGGAGCAATTCCCCTTTTTGATTCACAAGCATGTAATAAGATATCAGTGTCCTTGGCCCACTTTCCCAAATTAACCAATTCATCGGACAAGGACTGCAGAGTCAAAAGGGGTCAATTGGTACCCCATCAGGGGTTAGGTTGCATTCTTTGGCCACCTTAGAGAATTGTTCACGTAAGTGGGTCATCATGTTCATGAGAGAGTTAATTTTCTGATAAGATCCTGAATGACCATCAGCGCCTGGAGGTCCAAGAGGTCCATCTGCACCTGGAGGTCCACGAGGCCCTACAACTCCAGGTGGCCCACGAGGTCCTTCTACCCCAAGAGGACCCATATTTCCAGAGGTTTTCTCTACTTCATTGATCCAGAACTGAATTCCTGAGTACAGTTGTTCCAATTGAAAAAGAAAGGTTCTAATTTCTTCCTCCATTGATTGACTACGCTCAGAGAGTTGGAGAACACCCTCTCTACATTTCTTCTGGATATTTTGAACCTTTTTTGGAAACTGTACATCAATAAAACTTGGTATCCCATGATTGAACTGAATGAGCTTCTGTTGTACTTCGTTGAGGGAAGTTTTATTATTAATAATAGCATCACTATTATCTCAGCTAAACTCGGAGGCTGACTTGAAAAACTCAAAATGTAATTATTCAAGGATTGGAGTCCTTCTAGTAAATTGAGCATCCCTTAATGGTGCATTCCAACTACAGGTAGCAAGTGGTATAAGTAGGATGTACAAGTTGTTGTAGATATTGTTCAGAGCCAATCCCTGGCATTTGAGAGGTTTGCAGCACTTCCTGAAATATATAAGGTACTGCATTTGATCGAAATCAGGTATAACATATTCCAGGAATTAGAGCCCCTTCAAGTAATTGATTGATGATATTTTGCAAGGCCTCAGGTGATATTTGAAAGTCTGAGGCAAAACTTAAGTTAGGATTATAGAATTCCAAGTTGGCTCAAAATTCTAACGTGGAGGGTAGTCTTGGGATTTGAGCTCAAATTGAAGTGACCCATAGTAAAATACTGCCTTGCTCTTGATCTTGAGCCTCGTTAGGCGAAAATTGAGAATCCATGGTGATAGACGTGGTCACTGGTGCTTAACTCAGAGAGCCCCTGTAGTGAGCACCAGTCTGGAAGTTTTGAATTACACTTCCAAGGGGGCAGGTTGTATCTCAAAGTTACACTGGGCGGATTCTCAAAAGTTGCAATAAAGTAAATAAGAAAATACAGGTTAAACTCGACCTAATTTTTTTTTGAAATGAGGAAATATTTATAGGCTTTTTTACAGTTTATAATCTATCAGAGTGTATTATCTCTGTGCAATCGAATCTTCAATTAGTTGATTGGGATCCAATTGATTTTTAACTTTGATAGATTGCAATAGATTGCTCGCTCCTTCTGATGATGTTGGGGGAATTGAGGAAGGGGATTTTTAGGAGATATGCAAATTTGGTGAAATCCTGACAAATACTATACATGCAATTAGCATTAAGTTGGGCAGTCAAATTGCCTCAACCATGGAAGGGAAATTGGTGAGTCCATCAGTAGTTTCTCCCCCTGCCACATACAATTCCCTTTAAACACCTAATCATTGACCACTCCCTTTTAAAGGCGTGGCGGAGGTCCCCCAAGGTAAAATATTTTAGTAGATGGGGATTGGTTGAAGTTCATCAAATCATTACCTCACAGGTACATCTTGCCAAACAATATCTCCTCATCTATTGTGAAGCCAAAGTGAAGCGAATTTCCATGCTTTGATAGGTTACTTTTGCATATTAACAGATTAAGACAGTAACAAGCCGTTTTGATTTATCATTGAATTTCCTTTGACCCTTGATGCAGTTTTAATACTGACCAGTTAGATATTGAGAGGGTACATTTTTGTTTCTTACCCCCCACTGCACTCAATAAACTTATAAAAAACCTCAACTTTCAAATTTTTAAGCTAATTTATTTTTATTATCTTTTGTGAATACATTCCCCCCTTTGTAAGAATTTAGGCCTCAATAGCACTAGCGAGCCTAGAAAGATCCTAAAATCCAACAAGTGGTGCTCACCACAGGGTAGTACACAATATGTTATCAAAAAATGGAGGGTGTTGGGGTGAATAACCCTTGCAACCTCCCCTCTGCTGTTTAACCTCAGCTAGTTGCACTTAATCAACAACTAGAAAACTCTCTTTTAAGACTTAAAAAGCTCAAACAGCGCTTATTCAAACGACCTTTAAAGGATAGGTTCACCCACCGCAAGTTTAATATTGCTTCGTTCTTATACGTTTATAAAGAAGCCTTGGATGGGGTGACTGACCGCCAGAAGGCCAAGAACATCCTTCCTCGTTTAAGTCTCTTGGCCCAATAACAGATGGTCCCTTATATGGAAACTCTACATACCTGGGCTAAGGTTAAAGAAGCTCTTATAGCGGAATTTGGATCTAAACAGAAATTAACTCTGGAAAAACAGGCTTTTTCGCGCTTTAGTATTTATGAAGGTGAATTTATCACTGCATTTGCAGAGCGGTTCTATTTTGCTGCTCAGAGGCTGCCAGCATTGAACATGCTAAACCTGGATGATGCCATCGCAGCTATGTTATCTGTGTTAGCTCCCCAGCCTTCTTTGGCTCAGCATATCATCTCCCTAAAGCAAACTTTTAAAAATTTCTGGGACATAAAAGAGGCCTTGTTAGATGTGGTTGATCTGAGTACCTGTGCAATGACCACAAAGCTGTGATGAACCCGCAGGTTTGGATTATTGAGGAGTGCACAATTGAAGCTTCAAAGGAGGAGGCTATGTTGACTCCTATGCGGATTAATACTTGAGCCCAGCACTGGCGGTGCAGCTCACACCTGATCTTCCTTCGCCTAGCCAACATGAGGTTCTCAAACCAATAAATCTGAGTGCATCATCGTCTATGGGGCAACGCTCCTGGCCCTCGCCTTGCCACCATGATCAGCTTGTGCCATCTAAAAAACCTCTTCAAGTGGTTCAAAAGCTTGCTCATAAACCTAAACTCCTTTCTCAGGTGAAATTCACCCCCACCAACAATAAGTTTAAGGAACAGGTTGCTAAAGCTAAACCACCTGTTTCCCCAAGGCTTACAGCCACTGATCAACCCAAAGCTGACGAAAGAAAAGCATCCACCACTATGATGCTTTATCCTCCACTCAACACTAATCCAAAACCTGTAGCTATGGGGAAACCCAAACCTCTCCCTTCAGTGACAGTTACTCCCAACAACCATGGGCTCAAGGACAAGGCTGCTCAAGCTAAGCCGCCTGCTCCTCCAGTAATCATCGCTGCAGATGGGCCCCCAGCTACTAAGGTTATGGCCTTCAACTCTAACTGCTCTTCTAGTGGTCATCCAATGTATGTGGACAACCCTTCATATGATGAGTCTGAGGGAGGTTATGAGGACGTTGGTTATTATGTTCTAGGAGCCCCTATTAAAGTAGGCATACCGGATTGGCTGAACCCTGAAGGAGTAGATAAAGCCCTGATCCCTCAGGAACCTACCTTAATCAAGTGCTGGGGTGTCCTGAGGATATTGGTATCTCTAGCGATGCAGACCAGGTTATTTCTTCGCTGATCAGATTAATTCATTATGTTCACACCTTACAATCCATTAGAGATAACTATCCTGAGACAGCTAAAAAGCTTGCCTCTACTCTCCGTTTTAGGGAAGTATTAGCTCTCCCCTAATTTTGGCGGGACCATAACTAAGGTAGAGGTCATTATTCAAAAAGTTTGGGTTAGGGCTATATTAAACACTGGATCTCTATTAACGTTCTCTCTTCCAAGCTGATCTAGAAGATTAAGATGGCTCCTGATCTTGAATGTACGCAAGAGTTTGGGACAGTGGGTCCCAACAACACCCATGCTATGAGCCTACTCCTCATTGCCTATTCAAATCAGAAAGCTCATATTGTCATCTCCCGCTGTGGCTTTGGATAATAACGCTTACAATCTGTTTAATGGTACACAGTTTATAATTGAGTATGATGGTATAATCAGCATGAAACAGGGTTACCATTCTCTACTTGGTTATAAATTTCCTCTAATTTTCACTAATGAAGAACTCCATAAAAGAGAATACTCCTGCGTAGTTGAATACCCGTCCTCTGATTTACCTTTATTCTACACAGTCTCTGAATGCAACACTAAAAAGTTGCCCAAATTGGTGGACACTTCAGAGGGCATTTCCTTTTATGCTTAAGAGGAAACAGTAATCAAGGATGGTGAACAACGGGTGGTCGCAACAATATTACTCTACAGATTCCCTGAGCCTGTCTGCTGAACATAACAAGCATTGATGGAGTAATCTCTTTAGAACCGCAGGTGTTGCTGGGTATACTAGACCCCACCTACCAACGACCAATTAATAACCATTGGGAAACCTTTATAATAAACTTATAATTGTCAAAAATATCTAGAGATAGGGAAAGGTCTGCTAATTCCCATCATTGAGATTAATAGCGTCCACTTTATTGGGTCAATGTTGGATATGGGTTTACCCACTGACCAGATGGTGTGTACTCTACCTAACGTTCATATCTCAGATGGCCTACCCCAGTGAGCATAAGCAAGTTCATTCTCTATTTTATATTTATGTGATATTTTCTCTCAGACTGACATGGATTATGGTCATATGAAGGGGTGGAGCCAATTCATTGATGTTGGTGATTCCCAACCTATTTGATCTAAACCTTACCATAAGTTCAAGGTTTAAGAGCAGTAAATTAGGATTGAACTCAAGCAGTTATTAGACGCTGGGCTATTAGTACCATCCCAAAGCCCTTGGGCGTCTCCTCTATTGCTGATCAAAAAGAAGAATGGAGGCCATTGGGTAGTGAAGGACTACTGTAAATTAAATAACCTCACTAAAAAAGACAGCTATCCTATCCCTTGCATAGATGATGCCCTTACACAACTTTTTTAGATCAAAATACTTCTCAGACATGGAATTGGCCAGCGGATATTGACAAATGGATCTTTCTCCCCAAGATCAGGAGAAATGTGCTCTCATTTGCAGTGAAGGCTTATTTCAGCCTACCCGCCTACCCCAAGGGCTGTGAAATGCACCAGCATCCTTCCAGCAGGCAATAAATCACATTATGCGGGACCTCAAGCTAAGTTGTGTGATTGTCTACTTCAATGATATCACTATATTTTCAGCAACATTAACTGATCATCTCTGTGAAATTCCAAGGATCACTCACTTAATTAATTATTCCATGCATGTATATTCGAAATGTAAATTTGGCCAATTGATCCTCAATTTTCCTGTAGCTTATGTTATTTTGACTGTTCAGAAATTACTAGGCGAAATCAAATAGCCTGACTCTTCTGGTTGATATTAGGCTCAAGTTTCCCTTCATAGTTGGGAACTTCTTCTGAGGCAGGCAAAGGTACAAGCTGTGGAATAAGAGGATCCAGCTTGTCAACACTCTACAAAAGGGACTTAAGATAAAAATCAGAAGGAAGATTAAATAAAATAAATATTCATTAAGATTAATTTATCTAATAACTATTCATTAGGCAGGATCCAGTATTTATATCTCTAGGGCATCCCAGGCTACATTTGAGCGTGCAATCTCAATATATTATTTTCACCTCAGCTTGACCCTTGATCTGATGTGACTGAGGCCTATTGCTAGGTTTATTGGTGGCAAAATACTCTTATATTCTGGAGGATTTCAGGGTTGAAAATCGCAACAATAAAACGTGAGAAATTGTCCTAGGATCATCACAAAATGAGTAGCGTCATACTGCTGACAAAATACAAAATCTGGGAGATTTTAAAATTAATTTAAATAAATGATGTGCCCCTAATTGGGATGTCAGCAGGCTTCTCTCAATAGCACTAGGTACTCCCATGTGGGTGGTTCATGTGCAAGTGCTATCATGCAGGTTATGCATATTGACATACAAATTATTTTAGGACCAGCTCAAAATATGTTTTTATCATACGGCTGACAAAAATGACTCCCTAATTGGGATGTCAACTGGCCCTCTCAATAGCACTAGGTACTCCCATTCAGGAGGTCCATGTGCAATTGCTATCATACTGATTACTCATAAAAAACTTACAAAATTTTCCATAAGTGGGAAATTATTTTTGACCAGTCAATCATATTTTTGTCACACAGCTGACAAAAATGACTCCCTAATCAGATTGTCAACTGTCCTCTTGATAGCACTAGGTACTTCCATTCAGGCAGTCCAGTGCAAGTGCTACCATGCCAATTACAATGATCATTATATGAAATTTCTCTAAGGCAGGAAAAGGATTATGTTTTTTATCTATTTGTTCATGTGATTTGAAGACGTTA
Organism: Massospora cicadina; assembly: GCA_022478985.1. Taxonomy (NCBI): domain Eukaryota; kingdom Fungi; phylum Entomophthoromycota; class Entomophthoromycetes; order Entomophthorales; family Entomophthoraceae; genus Massospora; species Massospora cicadina. The sequence goes on from JAKSZP010002662.1 coordinate 81,681, forward strand.
CCTTTAGGTCAATCCTAAATGATTTCTCATGCTTCTTATTTAATTTATGTCCTGATTAGTTGGGACTAGTTTCCAAGGTTTAATGCAGCGATAATTGGCCCAACTAAACGTGTGTATTTGGCCTGAGCTTCCAATAAAAAAATTAAATTGAATTGCTATTGATTTAATTGGCCTGGGATGAGTAGTTGCAGAGAAGATCAGCTAAATGTGTAAGTGCATCAGGCCCAAGCTTTTGATAATATAAACAAATCACATTGCGATAATTGGCCTGAGCCATGTAATTGTAATAATCTTTAATTAGAGTAAAAGCTCAAGCATTAGGAGGATGATCAACCTGATCTGTTAGTTGTTGAAGGGTTTATTTATGAGTCAAATTACCAAAATCTAACAATCTCGCTCATTTAAACAAAGTCTTTCAACGCCTGCGGGCTTTTAACATCAAAAAAACAACAAAATGCTCATTCTTCCATAAGAAGTTAGATTTCCTCAGACATGCTATCTCCCAGGAAGGGACTTAGCCTTTACAAGATAAGGTTGAAGCTATCTCTAAAATGCCTGCCCCTACAGACTTTTGGGACATTCAGGTACATATGTATGATGGGGTATTACCATTGATTCATCCCCAAGTTTGATCAGATCAGTGAGCTTCTTGTTTGACTATTGGCCAAAAATACCCCTTTTTATTGGGATACAGAACAAGCAGCTTCTTTTTAAAAGCTGAAGCAAATGTTCCTTCAACGTCCTAACCTATGAAATCTGGATTATAATAAACCTTTTATTTTGCTTACTGATGTCTCAGACTATGCCATTGGGGGCCATCATAGCCCAACTTGGATGAAAAGGGAGTGGATCATCCTGTATCCTAATTCATTAAGATGTTGTCAAAGGCAGAACGAAACTACAGCATCACAGAGAAGGAGTGCCTTGCTGGTTTGTTAGCTGTAAATATTATCACCCTTTATTGTATGGCACTACTTTCACTGTAGTCACCAACCACGCTTCCCTTAAATGGTTACAGATTATGAAGGTTCCTACTGGGTGGTTAGCACGATGGGCTTTAAAGCTCCAGAATTATGACATGAAGATTGAACACCGTGCTGGAACCTGTCACATGAATGTTGATGGGTTAACTCGTCTGCTCATTCTGCATTTGGATGATAGTGAGGCAGAGAGGTTACATAATCTCTTAATGACCATAATGACTTGGCGGATGAGGATGAGCCTGTCCAGAAGACTTTAGCCTGACACTCCCGCAACACCTAAGTGGAGAACGGGAAGTTGTATAAGCAGGTGGGGGCAAAGTTTTTGACTTGTCTGTGGCCTTTGGAACTTGTGCCTGTTATTTTGGAGGCTCACTCTATCCTAGGTCATGGAGGAGTGAAGAAAATCTATGAGTGGATTAGGGAGTAGTACTATTGGGAAGGAATCATGGAAGCTATTGTCAAAGTCTTAGATTTCTGCCTCGCATGTAAGAAGCAATCCAGTTTTATGAATAAATACCAATATCAACCCACTACCCTTCAACAACAATTCTACACCATCAGCCTAAATGTAGTAGGTCCCCTCCCACAGACTACTAGTGGAAATAAATTTATCCTAGTAGGTATTGACCAATTTACTATGTGAGTTGAAGGTGTGGCCCTCCCTGTCCAAACGGCCAAGGCCACCTCAACATTCTTATTACAAAATATTTTCACTTGTTATAGATGTCCTAAAGTACTACTCTGTGATATTGGTAAGAACTTCACTTCCAGAGTAGTCAAGATCCTGGCTATGTCTATGGGGACCCAACAACTCTTCTTGGCCCCATAGGATTCTTCTAGTAATGGAACTGTGGAGAGAGCCAATGGAACCTTGGTTTCCATTATTAGTAAATTGACCTCCATTGATCCACCTCAATGGGATCAATTACTATCCCGTGATCTTATGGCATACTGGATTAGTTATCACTAGATCCTTAAAAATGTCACCATTACTTGTTCTGTATGGGCAGGAACCAGGGATATCCGCACTTTTAGCTAAAGAGGATTTCTCCTCTAATGTTGATGAACCTGAAAAAGCCACGAGAAGATTGACTCAATGTATTATTCAGCTTCAATCTGAGGCTATGAAAAACTTTACTAAAACAGTTACAAAAGAGGGACAAGCGTCCAAAGAGTTTTGGGCTCCCCTACCTTCCTTCAACGTGTTTGACTTGGTCCTATATTACCATAAACAAATCACACCTAAAATTTAGTAAGCTTGGATCTATTTGGAAGGGTCCCTTCACTGTCACCTACCAGAGAGGTGATGATATTCTGTAAAATTTCTGGCTACCTTTATCACCATAAATTTGGTAACATGGCCGCATTCTAGGCCCTATTCTCCCCCCAACATACTTGAGGGGGGTGACGTTGGACATTTGCCCTCATAGCTCCAAGAAAAAAATGTTGTGGGTCAAAATGGTCAAACGTGATGAAATGTCAGACATTTACAAGTTTCTAATGATAATAAGGGTAATATAGATGATAGGAATGATTTTATCAGCCAAAAGACCCTGGCCAATTCTCGGTGGAACACCATAAATTGGAGTAACACTTCTAATAAACTATACAGGCAACTAGCATGAAGTTGGACAGTCAAATTACCCCAACCTTGAAAGGGAACTTTGTGAGTCCATCAGCAGTTTCTCCCCCTGCCACGTCCAATTCCCTTCAACCATCTAAGCGGGGACCACCCCCTTTTATAGGCGTGGCAGGGTCCCCAATAGTGAAATAATTTTATCATATGGGGATTGGCTGAAGTTATCAAATCATTAACTCATGGGTACATCTTGCCAAACAATATCTCCCTTTATTATGCAGCCAAAGTGAAGCAAATTTCTATGCCTCAATAGGCTACTTTTGCATATTATTAAATTTGGACAGTAACAAGCCGTTCCAATTTATCATTAATTCCAGTCAACCCTCAATGCAGTTTAAATACTGACCATTTAGATATTGAGAGGGTCGTTAATGTTTCTTATTCCCGCGGGACTCTATAATCTTATAAAAAGCCTCAACTTTGAAAATTTTCAAGTCTATTTATTTTTAATATCTTCTGTGGATACATTATCCACTTTGTTGGAGTTTAGGCCTCAATTGCGCCAGTGAGCCTAGAAAGATCCTAAAATCTAACAAAGAGATCCTAAGCTCAAGACATAATTTGGATTGAAATGGACTAAAAAATAAGATGAAAATTTTGTTAAATATGTTTGTGACCAAGAAACTAACATAAAAAAGGATGTCTTGTCAATAAATATAGAGAAGAATTAGTCAGTTGGTGCTATGAAGATTTTTAGTCCATTAAGAAACAATTCTGCACCATTGAAGCAATGGACTTACTACAGTAGGTACAGTTTTTCTAAACTCATTGGATATGCATCTAGCTCTAAAGATTAACATGACCCTAACTTTTAGACCAAATTATCATTGAAGGTAATTAAAGAAGCTCTACTTAATATTCAAGCAGCAAAAAATATGAAATCCAGGGTTCTTTCTACCCGCATTAAGATTTTACATGGATGATTAAGCCATTTAGGAAAAGAGTGAGAATCCAGTATAGAAGAATCTGAAACTGGTTAAACACCAACCACAAATAAGCCTTAAGTTTAACAAGTGCCTTATCCTATGACACTTTTGGATTTTATCCCTTGAACGCTACAGAGAGCAATGATAGCTCAATTAAATATGAAACTGATGAGATAGAGAACTGAGTATATATATACTGATAAGGATAGAATGACAATGAGGATAAAGATGTAGCTAGTGCAGGTTACCACTTGTTAGGGGTTACCAACAAACTGGCCTTCTCGCTCAGGGGTTGCTGAATGATAAAGTTGATTTGATTACAGAAAGTTATCTATCTGTCTATAATGTGCGTCATTGGGCAATATAAAGGTTCTCATTATCGGTGGTGTGTAACTTTTACACTTTTTTGTTAGTGCCTTCAACCATGATAAACATTAAACAACTTCAGATGGCTGTTTTAAAGCTCATCATGACTCTCCTCAACCTCTTCCGGTACAATTAAGCTAAGTCCAAACTTTCTAAAGGAAATTTTTTGAGCTAGATAAGTATGTTATCTGTTAAAATAAAAACTAGCAGAATCTAAAAAGGTTTTATAAAATATAATAATAATTATATATAGTAAATGTGGTACTCAGGGTGGTCAAAGTAGGACTTAGAGAGTAGTTCTAAAGTTCTTTCTTAAAGAAAATTGTGTACCCTTAATCTGGTTCCATAGTTGGCGGAGCCCAGATCCTTGAACTGGTTGACTTCTATGTTTTCTCTAAAAGTTATACTATGAAGCTTGTGTTTTATTTTGTTATATATTGGCTGTTTTAAGACTGATTGTAACTCTTGTGGCTCACACGGAACTTGCAGCTGTACTGGTGGCTTTTTTGTGCTACTTATGCTGGTTTATAATTGTTATATTTCTTAATTTGCACCTCTCTCATTAAATGGAGTCATTTCAATTGGGAACATTCTTTATATAGAGTAATATTATTTCTGCTGTCATCAACAGGGGAATCTAAAGTTTTAAAAGGTGCTCCTTAAGGAGCGTCATTCATGACTTCAGCCACATGCTCATATTGACTGGTGTTTATACTGGGGAAATCTATGACTTTATCATTACCAATCTGCTTATTATCTCTAAGGGGTTTAAGTATAAAGGCCTCCATTGTTAGTTTAAGATATTTATAATAAAGCCTATATAAGGGTTTAAAGTATATATTAAATTTTTAATTTTTGGAGGAGTTATGAGGGACTCAATAGTTGTCCTGGTCAGCTATTGGATTGTAACATGGTGAACATTAAGGGAGGATACCCCAGTGGTAGAGTATGGACCCTCTACCACTGCCTCCTGAGTTTGATCCCAGTAATGGACTTTGGGTAGGGGACGATTTTGACCGTGTTGGTTTTGCGCACCAATGCCCCAGACCAAGATAGCAGATAGCAAAGGCGGTTCATGGAGTTCCTGGCCTATCATACGCCGCGCATGGAGGTTTTCTGGGTTTTATCCTCCTTTCCCATTTTTTCTTCACTTCCCTAATCGGTGCAGTATCATCCCCAGGTCAGCCCACCTCAAATAAAATTCAACATGGTGAACATTAAAAAGTTTTAAGTTTTCAAAAGTGGTCCTTACATGGGGAGAAATTAACCAATTTAGTTAAGAATTTCTCAACAGGGACACCTAGCATCATGACATTACCTGCAAGGCTTTAAGTACTTTAAATTGGCAGAAATGGGTTGAGTACCACTTATTGAAACAGAATATACAGACTCTTGAAATAATAAAAGCAGGAGCTAGGTAGGATAATCTGGGCCTTAACGTGACTTGACCAAGAAAAGCATGTCGAAATATGGGTGAGTAGCAAACACCAAAGCACAGAGAGGCACCACATAAGGGTCCAGTAGTGGTCTGAAAGAAGTGTAAGATAGAAGCTAATGAATTTGAACAGACCTGTTCTTACAGCTGATTCCACTCTCCTTCAAGGGGGATATGGAAAAAATGGAGGGCAAAAATCAGGCATATCTGCTATCACACTACTCTCCTACAATGCAGGGCACTGCAAAAGCAGTTCCTAGCGATAAGGGTGGGGCAATCCTGATTGGCTGTACTCATACACCTGTCTACAATAATCACCACGGTTTTCTAGGCTGTCCTGAAACCTGGATAGTGGCCAGTAGCGTATGTGGGCTTACACTGGTTTTGCAAAAGGTGAGAGCACTCATGTACCAAATTGACAGACTGACACGAAAGGGCTGCAATGCTTTCTGCATAAAAAGGTGTTAGAGAGTCTAGCTACATTATAAAACTATCCAGAGAAACAAACTCTGTTATCAAAATAAAAGCGGGCGTGGTTACCTTTGACACAAGGACTTTTACCTCTTGGTTGGAAGTTTCTGCTTATTAATTTGGGGCTGGTACAAAACATTTCGAAGTGGGAACTCTGGTCCCTCAAAAGATTTGACAGTTTTCATAGTCAAGAGCCTCAAAAAGGTTTATTCCATGGAGGTGAAGACCGAGTGGTCTTATAAGACGCTCATGGGCTGCGTGATTGAAGTGTGTGGGTTGCCCACTAAAAATCTTGTTTGGCTCCTGGGATGAAACTTATAAATTTCTAGTCTAAGTCTAAAAAAGCTTTGGCTGCCAGTTTGAACATCAAGAAAGAGGAGGCCATATGTCTCAACATTGTCAATAAAATTGGAAGGTTCATACTGTGGGACTTAACACCAGTTGTCTTTAGAGGAGCCATGATGTCTCATCTGAAAAGCTTTTTCAAAGTGATCTCATTCAATAAGAACAAGTTGCTAAAGAGCGTGAAGCAGAAGAACGACATCTTGAAAAGTTCACCATGGGTTCTAGGGAGTGGGATCTGAAGTTGAACTTCTAAGCTATGGGGAGTTGCCTCATTCAATTATTGTGAGGGCATGTATTGTTCCTGTGGTGCCGCTGTACAGGTGCTTCTTGTGTGGGTATAAGAGGCACGTCAGAGCCAAATGTCCATAGCCTAAGCTTTCTGAGGCAGCGGCCAAGCCTAAAGGGCCTAGAGAATGGAAGTCACCAGTTACAACACATAGAAGGAGCAGTCAGCTGCCAAGAAAGTCTATAAAAGCTGGTTGGGTTGTTGGTCAAGACAAAGGAGGCAACTGAAACTGTCATGCCAATAAGGAAGTGATGATAAAGTTTTGAAAAGTGCGAAGAAGATTAGTAAGGAGACTAAAAGAACTTGGAAGGTGCAGGAAGCTACCAGGCTCCAAATCGATATTAGTGAAGCGTTGTTTTAATCTGTGAAGAACATTCCAGAGTAGGTTTTCTCTAAAATAGATAGAATCCTCACCATCGCTCAATAATGTATGATGAGTGCTACTACAGTGGATGTAGGTTGGATGGTACGCGCTAGGCTTGTAGGGGAAGAGGTGGAGGTAAGGGAGGATCTGCACTTTGCAATAGTGGTGCACAGCCTTCTGACCTAATGCATCCAATTGAAGGAGAGAGTTCAGCTGAGGACAATTGATATGGTAAGACTCTGGTGGATGCAGTGACCAAGAAGAGACCAACCTCAGCTCAGCTAGCTTGCATTGGGGTGGAGGAAACGTGTTCCAGCAAAAATCAACTGAAGCTTTACAGGATGGGATCCACGTGGATCCTAATGCTGAAGCCTCTTTGCTCTAATCTTTAGTGATTAAGGTTGAATTTGGTAACGTGTTAGGTTTGTATTTACTCAGACAACAGCAGAAAGTTAAACTCATGTTGCAACAACATGGGATTGACATCAGCTTCTTTACTGAGACTAAGATCAAACCTGGGGTGGAAGAGGATTGGTCCTACTAATTTCCTCTAAAGCTAAAATCCTATCCTCACTTGGTGGATCAACCAAACTCAGACTCCCCTTAGGGGAGGAAAGAGGGAGGATAGATATTAAATGCGGTATTTTTTGGTGGCCGTACAAGATTAAGGCGATATATAAAATGGTATTGATACATAGAAGGGCGTGGCAGTAATGACAGTGTTTAGAGAGAAATAAATCTGGCTTATCAGTTTATGTGCGCTCTCTTCTGGGTCCAAAAGAAAGGCCTTCTTCCAGAAGGTCAGTCTAAGGATCTAGGTTTGCATTGAGGGTCAGTAGTACTGGGGAAAGACATGAACTGTGTCTGCTTTAGGGATGACAGGTTTGATCTTCAGACAACTGGAGTATAGTTCCTGGAATCCACAGGTGGACATTTTGATGATCGTCTTTTAACTACTGTATTTGTGGAGGCTGGCCGTGGTAAGGAAGGGGATACTAGCCAAATTCACGTTCATGGGGATCATTTCTCACGCATTGACCTTGGGTTAATGCCCCAGCTTATCCTAAATCGCTGAAAGTTGATCCTTTGGAGTCATTATCTAGGTGCTACAAACAACAAGCCTCTGAAACTTTATATTGATCACCCTCTGTTTTTCATTGGTATAGAGATCTTGAAACTGAACCCTGAACTCTTCTAGTGGTCTCCACTGCAGAATCATGAGGAAGAAAGTGAGATAGCGGACAAGCCAGATTGTAGGGAAGAAAAATGCTTCAGTAAAATGTCTGATTATGAAGGTGGATCTCAAGATGGCTTGGTATATATCTGGGAGGCAGCTAGGGATACACATTAGAGGGATGAAGTCTTATGAATGTACTTTGAGAGTACCTGCAGGAAGGCTGTGGTTATGGGGCATCTGGCTACATGGCCAAGGATGAACTTTATGTGAATCAATAGTGGCCTTTATGGTTGATCGCCTCAAAATAAAGGAAATCTAAGTGGGATGAGAACTCTAATGGCAATGTGGCCTCACTCCATAAGGCAGTAGTTGCTTTCAGACCCTCAGCAGGTATCTTGTCACTTTTTGATAAGGAGGTTCTGAGGTGACAGATTTATCTTGAATGGCCAGTGTGGCTGTTTTTTACTATGAGGACCTCTATGAACCTCAGAATGACCCCTGAGGCAACCAAAGTGCTCACAAGGATACTGGGGTACTGCTTATGGAGACCCAGAAGCTGTTATATGCAAAAATCTGCAATTCAGAGGTGTCAGTCGCCATCTGCAATGGAAATAAATACAAAGTTCCTGGGAAGGATGAGTTATTCCTGGAACTTTATAGGTATCTTTGGGCAAAAATGTCAGAGATGCTTACAGAGCTTTATTATTAGCTCCTAGTCTCAGGTATTATTGAGCTGGCGTTTTAAAAAGCATAGTTAAACGGTAAAATAAGGGCGGTCCTACCCTCATGGGAAGCTATCAGCCTTTGACTTTACTCAGTGTTGAATAAAAGGACTTGATGAAGATCATAAACAATCAACTAATGGAATAGATCAGAAGTTGTTAGGAAAGAACAGAATTTGTTTATCCCATAAGGTTTAGTTAATGAAAACTGATGCTGCTGCACCTGGTAGAAGAATGAGCAAGTTAATATGACTAGAGAAGTTAGCTACTGTTTCTTGATCAAAAAAGGCGTATGATCAGGTGAATCATTAGTTTCTTTGTAAGCAATGCGTAGATTTATAATCAAAGATGCTTTTTGAGGCTATGTAAAGTGATTTATGGGGTCACCTCATTGGTTGTAATATCATTAGGGTCCTCTCCCACCCTTTTAAGGTGTGTAGGGGCTTGCGTCAGGGAAACCCTCTATCTCATTTGTTATTTGTTCATAAATATAAAGACCCTTTCAGTGGTTCTCAGAAGGTCAGATTTGAATAAACTTGCCATCACAAGGGAGAATTATTCTCACTTAATGTTTTCATATGATACTTAGGTTTGTTTTGCCAAAGAGGAAGAGGTAGTGATGAAAATTCTCAAGATGTTACAGAGCGCAAGCAACGCAAAGGTCAAACTGTCGCAATTTCTGTTCATCCCATTGGAAGGAAAGTGACTTTTAATGTGACACCAAAGATCTCAATCCCTGGATGACAACAGGGGAAGAGTTTCTGTACCTCAGATTCACCATCTCTGACCAGACTCCCCACACAATATATGGTTCAAAATTTAGAGCGACCAAAAGTAAGCGTCTTGGAACAATGGCTCAATTTATCTTATTGTAACAGGGTCTTATTATAGACAACTTTATTCTTACAGACATTATGATACAATACATTTTTTATTCTATCTTATATCTTATATAAAAGAACCAAGTGTTTGTTTATCAGGTTCTTCCTATGGGAGGCGAACATAAAATATAAGTTTATAAAACCTTTTTCAGAAGACGAAGAAGGGGAAATTTTTGATTAATAAAATATTATAGTCAGAGTACTACAGTTGAAGTGGATAACACGGGTTTTCAGAGAGGTATCTTAAGATTTAGTTTCTAATAGTGAAGGACCACCTCTCTATATAATTTATGGATAAAAACAAGGATTTAGTGTCGCTGGGACGTTAATTAAGAAACCATAAAAAGTGCGGGAAACCTACCAAGCTACTGGAAGAATTACTATAGAGATTTTGTGGGAAGCAATTAGAGATTAAAGGGTGCAGATTGGTACATTTAAATAATTCGTGAAGTTTCAATTTTAGGAGGAGCATGGGGACAGGAGATGGATCCTTGTTTGCGCAAGGACTTCAAGCACTTAATGGGCGGCTCACATTGGGATCTCTGATTGAGATGGCCGGAGGGTGCTTAGGTGGAAGCAACATAATGTTTCCAGTGGCTCTAAAGTTTTGGTAATTAAGGATTAGGATGTTGTGGAAGCAGATGAACTGCCTTCTTGCTGTAGATAATCAATTCTTTCTATGGCAGAATTAGAGGCCGTGGACCTGTTCAGAAGATTAATGAAGGCAAGACAGAAAAATGTTCCCATGATGAAGAATATAATGGAGATACCCCAGAAAAGAGAGTATCTTTGTCTCTTAAAAACTGACTAAAGGTGCAAGATGGTGATGGGGTCTGCCAATTAAAGTTCACATCCGTCAGGTCCTGGGATCTTTATAACAGAGAGCTTTTGCAACGGTCTTGTCTTAGAACTTTTGTAGCAAGCAACAAGACCTGATAAACATATGGGCGAAAGGGTAAGGGATGATGGTCTACGCCAGTTCAGAACTTTCTCTTCCAACAATGTAGAAACATTTTGATCAATGGAGAGATTCTGCGCAATTGGATTAATCTTAAGGAGAATGACCTTCTGCATGCCTGTAAGGTATGCAGAGGGGAGGAGACAGCAATACACATCTTTGCAGAGTATCGTTAGAGGAGGCTTGTGAAGAAGTGTTCTCCTATGGATGAAGAATACCAACCAAGGTGCTAGTTATCCTCTAGCATCTATAATGGCCAAAGATCCTGATTGCGTATGCCCTCCAAGTCTGCTTTCAGACAAGGAGGGGCTCAGGGTTTTGTGCAAGAACATGAAGAGAGGTGATGTATGGTCTATGGCTTGCCAGAAACCAGAGTTGCTTCCCTTTATAAAAAATCAAAGCAATGAGCTCCTTGTCCATAGTCAAAATGACAGTTAGAAAGAGCTGTAGAAAGCTATTGCAGTCCTCTTTCCTCAAGTAAGTCTATTTTTGGGGATCAGTCTAATCTCATTCCTTATAATATAGAATGAAAGTAATATCTCTAAGCTGTCTGGGTAGCATTTGCTGCACAGTACACTAGACTTATATAAATATGCTTTTAGGGTGTAGTTTGAGCCACCCCACTAACGGCAGAGCTCAGTTATGGTACTGATTCGCGCAGCACTAGTGCAATTGGAGGCAGTACCCCAGGTTTCATCTCACAATATTGCCTGATCTTGGTGCCCTTAGGAGCACACAAAAGCTCAAAGATAATCAAAGCAATTAAAGAAGTTTGCAGTTTTGGTTATTAGCTTCAAGGTTATAAAGATTCTAGGTGAGATAACACCAAACTTGATAATACAGAAGCTAGAAGCTCTGGGAAAATTGAGCAGTAAGCTACTGAAGTACTAAAGGCTGTACATCCATTGGATGGAGATTTCAAAGTTTGTTTAAAATATAAAGAGTTAAATTTTAGCTAACTTGACAATGGAACACCAGCTAATAAAACCTAATCAGATTGCATTTCTTCAAAAAAGCTCCAAAGTAACACTTTAATCAATTTATCCTGAACAACAAATTTATTGAATATGATAAATTTTAGGCTAAAAAGAAAATATCTGATTCGCTCTTATCATCCATATATACTTCAATGATTTTTTGCTTTTGAGAAGAAGGCTCCAAAATAACAATTACGTCAGATGAACAATATTAATTATGGCTAATTTTCTAACAGACTTACAACAGGTATTAGGATCATTTTTATATATGTTTATAATAGCAAACTTGTGGGGTAATTGAGGGGCAGTTGACACAACAGATGGGTTAATCAATGCTAGTTAAAATCAGTTTTGTGGCAACCAATGCTGAAAATTTTTAATAGATGGGCATTAAATTTTCCATCAGTAATCTAGAAATAAGAGGATAATAGTTCTGAAAAAATATCTTTTGCAGAAAATCTAGGTTATATAGCTAATCAATAATCTTATTGTTTATGTCCTAACTGAATTATGTTCAGCTCAGATGCACCTCCTGTCTTTGTAAAGGAAGCTCTTGTTTTATTTAGAAACCTCCAGAGGACCTATGCATCCATTAGCATTTCATACCAATCAGTATTAGTACCCTAAACTAAGAAGTTTGGTTGAAGTTTAAGCTGGACATCAGTCACAATGTCAAGTACAAAACAGCTGGGCCAGAACAATTAGTTCTCTAAAGGATATTCCACTCTGCATTTACATTTCTTGAAAAATGGCTATAATGGTTCTGACTTTGGTTATAGACAATGATCGCTAATAATCTCTAATTGTAATGAAAAACCTATTAATTGATGATATGATTAAATTTATTAATAGTACAATGACATATTTAGCTAATTGCAAAAAATACTAAAAAAGAGCTGCTAAGCTGTACAAGCAGAAAATGAGTTTAGTGGAAGCAGACTAATTAATCAATCATAAAATCACGTTTAAGAAAAATTGAGTGAATAAGCTACAAGAGATGTGTAATGAAAGGGAAGGTTTACTGGTGAACGCGAGGAAGCCTATAGAGATTTTTTGAAAACAAAAAATATGTCACTACTAAATGAGCGTGAAGAAACCAAATATATACTTAAAGTATCTAAACATGATTGCATCTGAGTGAATGAATCTCAAGACTTAAGCTCTTGGATTAATCTACACAAGAGAGTTTTTATTACAATAACATCACAAACAACCCATTCTCAGTAGAAAAGATTCCAGTAATCATCCAAAGAGAATATCAAATTGTGACACACTAGAATTATTACATGATTTAGGAGGCTTTAACAAACTATTTTTAGTGATGTATTAGAAAAAGAACAGAAATGGGCATATAAACTATCAGATGAGTTTAAATTCATTTTTGGTACATATTAAATAAGTTACATGATAAGAAAAGAAAAAGTTAATTAAATGAACACTTAATCAACTATACATTTAAGTCCAAGACATACCAATACAAAGAAAAGTGATTTTAGTTTAGTAGCTGAGTCACTTACTAAGACAACCCTACTGAGACCTTCTAAGAGCCCATGGAATTACCGTTGTTACTAGTACACAAGAAGGATGGTAATCATTGAATGGTTTTGATTTACCACTGCTTGATGTATCTACCAAAAAATTCTGCTTCCAATAATAGACAACACCTTGAACGCTTTAAAGGCTCAACCTTTCTTATAAATGCATGGTAATTGGCTACTGGCAGATGGTATTTCCACTAATGTATAAGGAGGAGTGTGCTCTAATAAGTAGTAAATGACTTTTTAGCAATAAGGATACTGCAAAGGCTTTGCAAAGACTCTCAGACTTTTAAAGAGCTTTGGACTATGCCTTAGAAATTCTAAATATGAGTTGTGTTCTAAATACCTTGATAACATCAAAATAAATAGTTGGACTTTCCAGGACCACTTCATACACATGCGTGAAGTGTTTAATAGTAAAAGAAAATCTAACATGAAATCAATAGAGCAAGTGTTCAATTAAAAAACTTGTAGAGCTCCTAGGCCACGAGCTCAACCTATATAAAAAACATATGAAGGCAAAATTTGAGCAATAGTATTTTTGGCTTCATTATTATAGCAATTGAGTACTTTATTTTTGGTTGCCTAGATATGTCCTGTTCAAATATTCTTGCTTCATTGGGATGGCACTATTCGGAGGAAAGACTAATAAAAGGCGATGAATAAGCACTTTTGCGCACAGCAGAGTCTTCAATGTATAACTATTTGTAGTCTAAACTGCTATCTCTATTGTTGATAAACTTCAAAAAGGGCATAAATTATATATTATATAAATTTAGGAAAGAATTTTGAAATACATTTTTTGGGTCAAAATCCTTAAAACTATTATAGGATTGGATGGGGGCCTTATGGTATAGAGAGCATCTGTGATCTCCTTAAACAAGATCATAACTTCTTATCCTTTATGAGGGCCAATCATTAATCCTTCCTCCGTTGACATCCAGATTGTCACGCCTCTATTTTTCTGTGGTTTCCATGTTGCATTTCTGAATAGATGATTCTTTTAACATAGGTTTTTTTGGAGGCTCACACCAGGTTTTATCTTTCAGAAAAGACCAAAAACACTCAATTTGTTCTTGCCCATTTGAGACATTAACTCATTAGGTAATAAATTAGTTTCTTGTCAAGATTCAAATCTGGAAGAAGGTCTTTTGACCTCTTATTACTTTGATCTTTGACATGTTCAGATGGTATGCCATTAGAATTTATAACAGTGCCCCCTCAAGATCTTGCCATAGGTGACTAGGCCTGAAGAGAACTACCATAAACCTGATCGACCATGGTGCCCTGTAAAACACCCACAATGCAATACTTAGAACTCACCTTGTATGGGACATGATACAGACCTGACTAGGAGGTATTAAGCTTGTTAGGTTATACTCAAGGGTAATGATGGCAGAATATAATGAGATCGCCTATCAGATGGTGTGAGGGACAGTCAATGGGGGTATAATTGCATAGTCTTCTTTTTACTGGCCAAAGTGTTTCTTTTTTTAGTACTAGATGGCCGAAAGTGTTTCTTTGGGTAGCAAGCCCTTGTAATCTGATCGATTCATCTCTTGTTCTCTCAAGGTTAAATTGAAACTTTCAGAAATGGAAGAGTTCACAAGCAATTAGACACTAATAGGTAGTTGTTATTTTTTGAAATAAAATGCTTAGTATGATGACATTTTAATTACTTGGTGATAACTTGTTTGGTATTATAGCAAAATGAATAGCAGATATTTACCCAATGCATGGGGTTGGTGGCCGCCATTATAACATAATAGATATGAGGGTACAATATGCACATTCCATTGCCCCTTGTTTAAGGGATTTAGAGACAGTGTAATATTGGCTGGTATTGAACAATGACGTTGGTTTTTGAACAACCATTTACGGAAAATTTACCCTTATATCAGAAGGTAAAAACCTTAGCATGTATGCTGTGTTAAAATGAGTGATAAACAAGGACATAGCCTTTGCAGTGGCAGCAGGGACAGAGATGGCCACAATCCACTATTATTAGATGGACAATGGTGAGTAGAATATAATGATGGACATGGAGACCCAGATATAGGCATAACTAAATCAAAATGGCTAAACTAAATGGCGATGAAGGAGCCACAGCTTGATGCTTATAGTGGACTTGGACAACCTTGCGCCCTGCAGGGTAAATATGTCAATACCACCTCATGTAACATTCTAGCATCCATCTAAAAAATCTCAAATTTTAAACTATCATAAGTCTTCTTGACAGTTCCATGTTTTACGCAGAGTGGCCTTTGAGAATAACTTTGGTTAAATAGGATGTTCACACATAAGTAAGCCATCTTTCATTGATTAACTTTATTGAGCATTCCATCTTTAATTGGGTTTCCTTCATCATAAATTGTAACTTATATATAGATTGCTTGTGTCTCAAGCTCCCGCCTTTCTACCATCCAATCAGATAATACAGACAGTCTTCTTCAGGTACAATTTTGACTAAGGTCAGCATCCTTGACAACCCAGACATATTCTGATGGGTAGTTTTGGTGAAATGGGATACAGTAAAAATGTAACTCAGTAGACTTACCGCTAATCTAGCCATTTTCTTATCAAGATAATTTATATTTTTGAGCCATCTAAAAGAGGAATGATAATAAAATGATAGTGAGTAAACTTTTCATGGATAAGGTGAAAAATGCTGAAAACACAATAAGCATGATCAATTATTCTTATTGAATACCTCTTTATTCAGCATGGCCTTGGAAAGGCTTTTACTAATATAATAATACCAGATTGTCTACTTTTTTGTCATATAACCGGACCATAATGGCCCCTACAGCCACATTATTGGCATCAATAATTACCAGGAAAGGCTAACAAAACTTTGGATGTATGAGGACAGGCTGAGTAATTAGAGAATTCCAAATAAGGGTTTAATGCTTGATCCTGGTCAGGATTCCATTAAAAGTTCTTTTGGAGTGCTAAACTATGGCTTGGCAAGAAAAGAAACCGGAAAATTAATTCTCAATAGTACCTTACCCTCCAGAGGAAGACTTGGATGTCTCTAAGGCTTAAGGGAGGGGTCATTTTCTCTTTTATGGCAACTTTATCTGAAAAAGCTTGATACTTTTCTTGGTGATTATATTCTTAAGGAACTCCATCTCATACTAGAAAAAGAGCATTTAAAAGACATAAGAATCGAGAGAAGCATACCGCAGCAGTTAAATAATTGATTTTATATTCTAGATGCTCATTGAAAGTTTTAGAGAACAAGGTGATAATGTCAAGGCAAACTAATATGCATGAAATTTTCAGGTCACCCAGAAGTCCGTCCCTAGCTCATTGAAGGGTGGCTAAGGCATTTCATAGCTCTTGTGGCATTTACATTGGCTTAAATAATCTTTTGTTGGCAATATATGAGCATAAGGCTCAATCCTTGAGGGAAAGCTCAATCTGCCAATACCTGCTGGCAAGATACATTGCTAACATATACTGAGTTCTAAGTGTTGTAGAAAATTCTTTAATCCATAAAGATAGATATCTGTCCTTCTTGATTACTAAATTAAGCTTTTGGTGATCCATGTCAACTTGGTGATTTTCTTTTTTTTCTTTCAAACAAGTAAAAAGGGCGATTGCTATGAACCTCTGGATAATTCTTTTCACTTGACATCACTTTCAAACAATTTTGAAAAAAACAGTTCAATTTCCACAGATGCCTCACAGCATCAGTTTTCCATTTATGTCCTCAGATCCACCACCTCCTTGCCCAGTGTGGGGCAGTGGTGCTCCACCTTTAGCATTTACCACCCAACAAGCAAACGGGTATGGACTGGATTGACCAGTCTGCCAAATGCATCTGGCCACTTTTTCCCTCAAAGGGACTTAGCACTACACCTTATGCAAGTCCGCCCAACCCGCACCCACCCCCTAGCCCTACCTATATCCACTATCCGCTTTTGCCTCTGAATTGAGCACAGATGTCTCTTCCCATATGCCAAAAAAGCAGTTATTGAGCTGACAACGGCCACCTTTGCACCAGCAGGATTCATCAACTTCTGCCCTTACAAAGGCTATTTTGATATTAGCTTTCACCACTGAAGTGGACGAGGCTGCTGCAGCAGCAACGCCCTTAATTTATAAAACACTCTTATTACCACCACCTGTACACGTCTCCCCAATGATACAACATTTGTAAAGAACTTTGCAAATCTTCCCTAACACCTCACCCATCAAACACTCTATGAGGAGTTGATGTCAGGGATGTCCACTTATGACACCGACCACATTTTCCTTTTCATTGTCTTAAGTGGTTCTGAACGCCTCACAGCACCTCAGGCAATGGCCACTATTACCCCCCACCAGCTGAACATGGAAAAAACATCCCACCACTTGCCTATACCCATCCATACCCGACCATTTCTTTTTGGGATTGCACTAACAATGGTAACAAAATTTGCCCCCTCTGTCATGAATTGGACCATATAAAAAAAGCATGTCAATACAAATTACACCCTGCAAACATGGCCAACTCCACCCGTGAGCCACACCAACAGTGTTCTTTTGGGGATTTTGGATGCCCTCACCCCCCAGGCCATGAGCTCAAATCAGAAGCAAAATCTAGCACCTCAAACCAAGTCAGCCAATTTACATCCATGCCAACCAGTTGGGTGCAGGCTTGGACCAATATTCAAATTAAAAAACCTTCCGCCTCAAAACTTACCCAACCACAGCCACCTATTACTGAATCAATCCAAGGCAATTAAAACTCCCGGGACTTATTGGATGAAGTGTACAAATTTGGTGAAATTGTCCCACCTCCAGCTAAACCATTTGATTTAGATTCTTACCTGAATTCAGATTTTGATGCCCTTTCCTCCCAACCAATTTGTCCCTAAACACAATGCTATCCCATACCAAAGCGACCACCAGCTTTCTGAGTCCATGGTGGCCTCCCCCAAAAATTGCCATCTCCATGAAGCCATGGCAAAATATGTCTCTGAATTTAAATAAGGATTGCACATTACTGAGTTCCCCCCAATTTTCCTGTAGTTGCAAAAGAGGGAATCAAACGCCTAGCTGAAACTGCCACCAACACTATCAAACATTTCACTGAACTGGCAGATTTTTCTCCATCCACACGTGTAACTAGAGCTAACATTGAAAAATTCGCCCACCTTACTAATAACCACATCCAATCTGAACACCATGTGGCTGAACTCGTGGAGGCTATTATTCAGGCTAAACTCTCAGTATAATGATATCCGCTCCACCTCAACCATCATCCCGCAGACTCCCCAGCCTCCTTTGTTATCAGCACTGGTCCGCTTCTTCAAAGCTGAAGCTGAAATGGGTTGGGACCATCTAGTACTAAAAAAAAGCTGAAGCTGAAATTAAGCTTAAATCAATAATCTTCCTGATTTGTCCTCCCCATCCGCCATGGTGAGATAAGCAGCTCGCCACTATGCCACCTAGTAGGTTATTTTCTCGTTTTCTTTTTTGAGTGTCTCGCTGCCCATTTTAGGTGGATGATTCATATTTGGTTTGTTTAGTTGTATTTTCCGTTTCAGTAATGTCCTTCTCCTGCTCATTGTACCTTGAATAAATTTAAATTTATGGGCTTTAGGATAATACCAAAAATCTCTTATCTAAATTTCTTAAGCTCTCTAGCAACTTGAGCTTCATAGACTTTACGTTTTCATCATGGAAGCGCTTGAATATGGTGGCCTCTAGCAAGTTTAAATTATAAGCAGCCTCTTCAATCTTACAAGGTTATATATGAGGTGTAGAATAAGTTGGTGTATTCCTTCAGTAGCTCTTCAACCTTTTTCCTTTGTTCAGTAATTAAACTTCTCCAAACAAAGTTGCAACTAGTGCCATTGTGGGAGGCGCCTCTAAGCTGAATCATGCAGGCTCCTAAACCCTCAGAAATTATCAAATTATTAATGGGAGGTAGCCATACATATGCTATCAGGATGTTGAAACTGACCATATGCGTCTTGACTGTTAAATTGGCTAGTAGCACCTAGATGGAGCCAGTATAAACAGGGTCAACAGCTCCAGGACAAGTAAAGCCTCATTCACTAATTGGATAATAGCATCTCATATCTCTAATAGGATCATGAGAGGAATATTGATGTGTACAAAAAGTTAATTATAGATGAGATCTATAAGAAATATTTGTAGTTCAAGATGATATAGGTGTATTCTTTCCATCTCATTGACAACGTGTGGTGGGAAGTGCACATATGAACCCTGGATTGGGACTAAAACCAATCATTCTAGTCATGTTTTATCTTCAATAAACAGGTGTAAGCTTTTAAGTTTCTTGTGATCTTAATAGTTTTAAACACAAGGTGCTCGTGTCACAAGTAATAATTTGAATCTTTCAGCGAGTTGTTGATTGAATTGTAACCCCATATGTAATAAGTACTTTAAATGTAATTAGTTTCTTGGGTTGTCAAGGGCCACCACCAATGTGTATAAGTATATTTTATAAACCTGAGTGGAAGCACAGTTTAGTCCCAATATACTTTGTACATTAGACTATAGGTTTCATACTACATATAATGTGGCAAGTAGGGAACAACCTCACTTCTGTTTATAAGTTTGACGTAATGAAAATCACCAGGGACACATTATTCTGACTGAAGAACAGAAAGCTTGAAATTTAGACAGAGATTAAGTTACCAGGTTCCCAAAGTAAGGCAGCATTGTAAAAACATTGGTGACTTATCAGAAGAAAAATAACCAGTAATAAACTTTCCATTAAAGATGTTGACTGATAATTTAATTGAGTATTCTTGCAAGCAATACTTTTGGGAATAGAACTGAAGTACGTTTAGTCAGATTTATGATAATGGAATCATCATAATAATAAAACTCTTTCCTTATGCTAGTCTCACTTTTCTAATATATGCAAATCATCTACTCAGAATGCCACGTATAGTATTAATCCATGGTGAAATGATGAACTTCGAACTAGTAAAAGATTAGTATGTTTTTGTCCTTTGCTTTGATGGCATGCATGCAACTCCAATTGGGTGTTTCAGAGATGAAAAAAATTAGCTAACATAGTGTAAGGTATTCTGTTCTGAGCCTTCTTTTTTTAGCACTAGTGGTGCCTAACCCAAAAAGGGGATCTGCCAAGCATCATTAAATACAATTGAGCCAAACCAAGGGATTATCATAAATTTAAAAAATCCTAGTATGGCACCTCAGCTAACATCCTAGGAAGTTATATAAGAAGGTGAGGAAGATTTGAGGAAGCTTTTTTCCAGCGTCCGCTTTCACTGCTAACCATGACAGACTACATCAGGGTAAGAGCATCAGCAACATGAGCATAAGAATGTATAGTTGTGGGTTTTCTTCATGTATGAGGCCAGTAGTGTCCTTCACTTCAACATATTGATCAATTTGATGCTCAGAGAAAGTGATGAGAGATGGCAAACAAGTGAAAGACTTAATGCGCTGGCGGGTTTGGAGATAATTGGGCTCAAAAAGAGAAGTATTCGCCGCGTCAATGAAAGCGCAGCTTGCACCAAAAGCAAGCTCCTCAATTTCATACTTCGCATCTTCATCATAATCATGGGAAAATTGGGGATAGAAATACCTTAATAAGGGGCACCATTACCCCATGAAGATGCTGGCGAAATAGGGTTTAGCAGGTGCAGCTGCAGCATCAACTGCCATTTTATTATATTTTTTTAAACTGTAAAACCATTTCAAGGGCAAAAATGGTGGGGATACAAATTGTGAGGGTCAAAAAATAACTCCTTTAAAGCAAAATTCGGCTTCACACGGTACAGCTGTTTGTCCACAACAATCCATTCAAGAGCTTCAATCAAAATCAATCTAGCCAGAGCTGGGCCAGCTACTCAGATGGGGCAGTTCCAAGAGCTTATTGGTCATGTGCTATGTCAGGATCATATCTGTAATGCTCCAGTTCCAGTAGAGGTGATGGGCAAGGGCTCAACTCACTGTAAAAAAATACCGCTGATTTAAGGGTAAACAAAGCACCACCCACAAGAATAGTGAACAGAAGGGTCCACGCAAGGAAGGCACACATTGAGATAATTTGGGCCTTTTGGAGTTCAGCAAACCATGCTAAATAAATGCTCATAGAAAACATAAACATAATCAGGAATTTATTTAAGGAAGTTGACCAAAAAGTAAAGTTGATCTCGTGAAAAACACTTTAAACAATGGGAGGTGAGTCGTCAATAGGGGAAGTGGTGCTAAGCCTAAGCTAATCAAAAGGTGCAATCTACCATTGGCCAGGGTACTGTAGCTCAAATTGATCAAACTTGAGCTATTTATTGCAGGATAAGACTTCCTAATTTGGTATTATTGAAAATAGAACAGGTTTCAAAACCCCAAGTTCCAAGCAACCATATCAAATTTTCATAATTAATAAGAAGGCTAGTGCGTTTTAAAGCCTTAGCTGTAATGCAGGGCTGAGCATCACGCACAACCCCTGGACCAACCGGCATATATTTCATGAACCTAGTTTTGGTCCAAGGTATGTTTTTAATACATGAAGCTTTTGCACTTGACCTTTTTGGACTCTGGACGTCCAGCATTGTCTTTACATTTGCTTCCATCAATTATGTCATGTATCCATGAAATTAATCTCTAATTCTTTTAGGGATTTACCCCCTCCATGGGCTTTCACCAAGGAAAAGTTCTCGTGGGCTGGGGCCAACTTATGGTGGTAATGTCTTGCTTTGACTTAGATCCTGCAGCCTCAGGGAAACGCTCGTGGAAAACTTCCTTAAGATCTTGGGCATGGGCGCAGTCACACGCTGGTACCTAACTGTTCTCCGCATCATCAAATCCCTTTCATGATATAAGATACTCAAGTCTTTTCTTACATGACGGGAGGCTACAATCTCTTCCACTTCCCACTCTGGCGCCTCAATAATGAGATAAGCCTCTGGAGTCTCAGGTGGGGGCCCTTAACCAACTTAAGGTTACTTTCATAGAAGACTGCAAAGATCTAAAATGAGGGAGGGAGATAAAACTGATATGAGGCGTGCTCACCTTTATGACAACGTGGTATGGCCCTATCCTCTTGGGTCCCACTTTTTAAATAGTTGTTTATTTGGGATGTTTTTAGCATCCAGCATCACAAGAACTTTTTCCTTGTACGCAGGACAAACTCATCTCTTTGCCATCAGCGTTCTTAGTGTAAGCTTGCATGGCCGCATCCAAATTGGTATTCACCCCTTGATGTACTTTCTTGATAGTCTTTTGAAGTCACCCACTGCTTCCACCTTGGATCCAAAACTTGATTCATGTTGAAAGTGGGATTAAAACCATAGTTGGAGAAGAAGGGGGAACACCAATTGATGCATTTTTGACGTGGTTATAACTAAATTGAGCCATAAAGATGGGGAACCCAATCAGAATGGTCTACGCAGTGAAACACTTCTTGTACTATTCCAAGCAATAGTTCACTCGTTCATTCTTCCCATCTGATTAGGGTGATAGGCAATTGAATGGCAGAGGCGAATCTGAAGAGTCTTACACAACTTTTAGAAGACCAAGATAAAATGAGGCCCACAATCACTAATTATTTCTTGGAAAAATCATGTGAAGGGTAAACTTATGCAATAGGGAGATCCTAGCCATCATAACTACAGTTATTGTGGTTCTGCAGGAAAATTTTGGCGGATTTTGTAAACCCAGACCACCACTACCATGATGGAGTTGTAGGCTTTAAATTCAGGAATTTCCACAATGAAATTTACTTTATAAGGAAGTCAAAGGCCCTTCAGTTTTTTGAACTGGTACCAACAATCCAGCGTGGGGCTGGCGATTGGGCTTCATTTGATTGCAGGCCAGGCACTCCTTTTAATACCTGGCAGCCTGCACGGCTAATTCCTTCCAATTATAAGTGCGACAGATCAACTCCAGAGTCTTAGCCTTCCCTAGGTGTCCAACGTTGATTCCGTCATGATGGTCCCAGATGATTTCCCTGCAGAGTTGTCCTGCGGGAACCCATAGGCATCCCTGAAACCACACCATCTCGTCCTTAATGTGGTAACCCCTAGTAATGTCCTCCTGATTCAAATTGCTCTTATTGAGGACCATAATCTACTCATCTGACAAAGGCTGTGAATGGACTACCTTTCTGAACATACAATGTTCCTCTGCATTTTCCAGATGAGCAAGCGCTGACCCAAGGGTCATGAGGGAAAGGATTTTGGGACACAATCTTTACAGCAGAATAATAGTGTGTGTTTTGTGTACTTCTACCTCCTTCAGATATGGAGACAACGAAGGGTTTTAGCTTAAAGAATCTGCCAAACCATTATCCTGGCCCTTTGTAAACTCATAAGAAAACAAAATTGGGCCAGAGTCTCATGCCATAAGGTTTGCCATGTTGACAGGAAATGAGTTACACGGTAGTAAAACAAGGCACAGTTGTCTATACATATGTAAAAGGGTTGGGATGAGCTATGCAAGTGATGACGCCAATAAGTCAGAGCCTCAACCACTTCTTTAAACTCCTTGTCATAAACAGCCTTTAGTTTAACTGGGTAAAGACATTTTCCAAGAAAATATCCCACTAGATGCTATTTCATCTTATCCTACTTGTAATAAGTCAGCCGCTATGGCGAAGTTGGAGGCATCAGAAGCCACAATAAACTCCTTTTAGGGATCAATATGGCGAAGGATGGACGTAGACAATTAGCTGCACTTTACCACTTGTAAGGTATCCTTAAAAATTGGGGACTACTGGAGCACTTTTTCCCCACTCGCTTTATACAAGGGCGCCGCCATTTCAGAAAGATTTGGTGTGAATTTCAAAAGGAAAGTGCAAGTTTCCAAAAAACTCCTCAAATTCTTGACTGAAGTTGGGGTGGGTCCCCTCATAAATTGCCTTCTCCTAGTCTAAAGTTATCTTGCATCCTTGGCCAAACATGTTGTTTCCCATGAAGGTGATCTGGTACTTAAAGAACTTACACTTACTGGTTATCTGCGTAAAGTTGGCTGCCCTTAAAATCTCCACCACTTGCCTCAGGTGTATTGCATGGGACTCTTAATTAGGGGAAAACACCAGAATATCATCCAAGTAGGCCACCGCGCACACACCTAGCAGGTCCTTTAAAGCCGTGTCTATATGACGTTGAAAGATAGCAGGGGCATTTTTAAGCCCAAAGAGCATAACTTGAAAATGTGAAATTCCTTTTCTGGTTTAGAATGCAGTGAGCTACTTCTGGCCGTTCTTGATCCAAATCTGATTGAACGCTTTTAAACAATCCAGTTTGAAAAAAACTATGTCCTTCTTTACATAGCGAGCAAACTGAGAGTTCAATGGGATGCAAATCTGGTACAGTGGCATTGTTTAAGTTCCCATGATTTCTGCATGGGCATAAACTACTATCAATGTTCTCCAAACTAGAAGTGGGGAGCCTACCAGAGGTTGCTGAAATATTGCGCCTTTAGCAAACTGCTCCTTAACCCACACATCTAACGCTGATTTCTCCCGTACAGTTAAGGGGTAAATGGGAGAAGATATATGCAACATATCAACGGTGAGTTTTAACTACCATCAAGCTCTGAATGAGCTGGTAATACATTGGCTAAAGCCGCATCAAACAAAGATTCTAGCTCCTTCAGACAGGAAGTTAAGGGTACCTCCAAAGAAGGCATAAGCAACTGAGCAAGACTGATTGTGTGGACTGTGGCCAATGAGGCAGTTCACCCTAAGATTTAGCCTCAGACAAGGAGACACTAATTTACGACCATTTTTCAAGTTTAAGGACAAGTTGTTGTCTGTCAAGTTAGTTCTAACGTCAAATTTTCATAACCACTCTGCCCTTATGTGGGAATTTTATATGATCACATTATAAAGCTTAGGATTATTTAAGCTCTAATTTATTTAAATAATGGTTCATATATAATTTAGCTTATTAATTAAGCTTTGAGATGACAATTTACTTATGTAATCTATCTGGCAATGATAACCAAACAAATGGTTAATTGTAATTTCCAGAGGAACGTATCTGATGATAATTATGATTTTTATTTTGTTGGGGATTGTTTTCAACAGCATGGATATGATTAAGATGGCCTCGAAATGAGCAATTACTCGTGGGAAATCATCAGGTTTAGTAGCCAACATATGGGCTGATACTAATGGCGATTTAAAAATGCTATTTTTCTGTAGAAATAAGCTGGAGTGTTTTCTAAAAATTGAAAAAAATCACTTTTCGTCAGCTAGCTATGCTGATACCGTTGTAATTACTAGGATTACCCTTAATACATATCCTACAATATTTTGACTTATACATATTCCCTAATTTCAATAATAATAAACACCTTAGACTTAGGCATACCTTAGATCAATATCTTATACTTTATTACATCTTTTAGTTTGTCTGCTTCTTGTTGAAGAGAGCTATTGTATAAGTGTCAACGCCAGAGTAAGGCCAAAGTTACTTGAAACTTTATTTACTGCCAGAGTGAGGCAAAGTCACTTATCATAAACTTATCCACTATAATAGGGCCAAATATACCATTATTCAAAACTCAACTAAACTAGTTGTCCTTATACAATTAGCAGTTACATATTTATCCCAAGAGTCATCAGGTAAGCAACCCTGTGCACCAGTGATAACCCCACGGTTTTTACACCCTAAAATAATGAGGTACAATAGGTTTTTTATTACGTGGAAGTGGTCAGACAAAATGATATTTGGCAACTTGATAATCCATTAATTCTAGAACATTCAGCGTGGGAAACACTTGAGAAGCCCCTGCCCTAACCATACCACCTAGCAAGTAATTCAACCTCAAAGTAGTCAGCCAAATCTTGGGCAATAAAATTCTTAGAGACTCCTTTATCCACCAAAATAGTTGTGCTGATTTTCCTTAATGAAGATGAAAGGGTAGCGGTCAACAAAAATTGTCCAGAATGTTCTTTAAACATATCAAACGCCTACACTCCAGTAGAAAATTTTTCATCTGGCATTAGCATGCCTCCAGGATAAGTTTTTGCATCATAAAAGGAGAAGGATAGTTGTCCACTCTTACTAATGAGATCACATATACCACCATATCTTCAGAAGTTTCATAAACACTTTTATAATGCAAAAGTAACTCCTTTTCTACCGCCTGTGTTCTGAAGATCATGGTAGGGGTCAATCTTGGGTCCTCTGGGGTAATCTGGTATACAGAAATGGGTTTCATGCTAGAGTCTCAAAAGACAATATTTAAATCGTTATACTTAAGGGTCTTTGCTTATAAAACGCGTTTTTTGGCATCAACAACCCCATGCCAGATTCAGTGGCCAGTTGTGCTTTTTTATCCAGGGCCATCACTACTAAGCTCTTTTTTGATGCTTCAGCCTGCACCGCAGAAACATGGTGCAAAGAAAATTGTTTTTGTTGATTCCTTTTTTGTCAAATTTGAGGCTAGAATCTCCTGGACCTTAAATTTCACCAAACCGAGGAAGAATTGGAGGAGAGCTCTACCCAGTTCAAGGGAAAACAAAAGTTGTAGGTACCATATTTATAGGGGCTTATGCATGTGACATCATTGTGGTAGAATCAAATGAAACATTTTAATATAATCTTGGGGATAAACACCTGCTCAACTTTGAACTAGGTGGAACTTCAAGGAATATAAGGATAAGAATCCTCCTTTTGAGAGGCGTGTACAAGTTTTTAGGGGCCCTATTTATAGTGACAGCCCTGGGTGAAACCATGACGGCCAAATTACCTGGCCCTTTCTGGGTTGGGGCTGGAAAATCGCACCAAAGAGCTCCAATCAGCTGGTTGAAGTTGGAAGCGGGCAATTTCTAAACAGAGGCATTTCTTGCAGGAACGTCCAAAGTAAAATGGAGAAATGCCATTTTTTGACGTTGGACAAAGATAGAATATGTGACCTGTCACAAAATTCATTTAGAAATAATTTCACTGGGTGGCCCACTTGGCGTATAATAAAGAACTCGCAGAAGGCTTGGAAAGATGACACATCTGGAAAACGCTGCTCCAAGACATGCTCCAAGCCATCCACAGATTTTCAAGGGGGGGGGGGGGGGGGGGGGGGGGGGGGGGGGGGGGGGGGGGGGGGGGGGGGGGGGGGGGGGGGGGGGGGGGGGGGGGGGGGGGGGGGGGGAAAGTGGCTATGTGCAAAAAACCACTAAAACCCAGTCAGCTGCCTCAGGAGACAGTTGATACAATAAGTCCACCTCCACGAGGGTGGATGGAAACCAGGCATTTTATAATCATTAGAAGAGGCTTCCACTGATTAGAAAGCAAGTACCTATTGTAATTTGGAGTAGAAATTTGGATATAGTTAGGGAATAGTGACTACAGGATCTGGAAGAGTCTGAGTTCACCGGGTACAAGCAGGAAGGGTAGGAACTTCTTAGTTGGTAGTTGCAAGAATAACGCCAAGATGCACCAAAACAAAACCAAACAAAAAACTTTGATGAGCACAATAGAAGCTGTGACAAATGGCCAGCGCATTCAGTTTACACATAAAAAAGCCCCACTCAGATAATTATAATGCATGTAAGATAAAATAGTTAGTCAACTAATGTCAGGAGCATATATGTAACGCTCCATTTCCAGTAGAGGTAGTGGGCAAGGGCCCAACTTACTGCTATGAAACACTCAGCTGAGTTAATGGTAAACAAAGCACTTCCCACAAGGACAGTGCAAAGAAGAGTCCATTCAAGGATGGCACACATTAGGTTAATTTGGACCTCCTAGATGTCAGCAAACCTTACTAATTAAATGCACATAGAAAATGTAAACCTAAAGAGAATTTAAGGGAGCTGACCAGAGAAGAAAGTTAAACTTGTGAACCATAATTTAAACATTGGGAGGTGAGTCAGTGATTGAGGGAAATGGTGCTTATCAAGAGATTTAATAGGAGCACCTTACCATCATCCTGGGTACTGCAGCTCAAGGTTGACCATATTTTTTTGATTGCAGCTAAGTCTTTCCCAATTTGGAAATATTAAAAAATCAAACAATTTGAAACCCCTGTTCTCCAAGAAAGCAAATTGAACCATAATCATCAATAAGAAATCTGGTGCGTTCAACGCCTGCTGTAACACAGGGACAAGCATCAAGCACATCCCCTGGACCAACCTGGGTATATCTCGCCTGCACTCAACGTTGGTCCAAGGTATGTTTCAATTCAGGGGCGTATTGCAGTTTGACATTTTTAAATTCCTGACTGCAGCCTTAACTTTACAGTTGATTCCCTCAATTATGTTATGTAGCCATATCATGCTGTCAACCATGACAACTCAGCTGAAACTGGTTCAGCCATTAACTCAGAGTTTGTAATTCAGTCAAATTATTCAAATTTTTTAAATTTTGTATATGATTAAACGTTTTGGGAGCAGCGCAAAAAATTCCAAGGTTGGGGGCTGGAGGAAAAGCCCATTTAAAAATTGGATTGAAATGGCTGCCAGCTCAACGCCAGAGGGAGGAGTGGCAGAAGTGGCGGAGGCAGAAACTGTTTGGTACTTGCGCTTCTAGTGGTCAAGCTTAAAGCACAAGGGTCAAATGGCACAGCCATTTTTGACACACGCCCAGAATGGGTGATCAGGGGCAGATTTGATACAGTGCATGGGGAATCATGAGGTGGGGATTGAAATGAAAAGGGCGGCTGTTCTGAGCTTTCTTGATTTCTTAGATATGCATAAATGCCCGCTTGAGTCCTATAATATGTAATTGGACGTTAGGCCAGGACTAAAGGGCATAAATAACTACTTAAATGGCGCCATATAGAAAAATACAAATAAGTAGTAGCCAATGGTCAAGCGCTGCCATAAAATGAGCAAAAGTTAGTAGACTTTCACCCTTAATAAAAAAGATACTGAGAATGCCTGCTTCTGGTTTAAAAGGGTTTGATCACTTCTAAGCTCCTGAATCAAGGCGGTCTTGAACAGCGCTCAGGTCTGACATTCGCCAAGATAAGGTAGCTAATTTCTCTTGAATTTACTATAAAGTCAGGTATGGAGTGCTATAATTTTCCTTTTGGTGGCCTCCTTAAAACAGACTTATAAGCATTCAAGATTGACGCTAAACTCTCTAGAATGGGAATGAACCTCTTACTGAAACTGGGTATCAGAATCTCAAATTTATTTCAAATATAGTATTGATTCTCCAATTTTTAAATCAAAAATGTTTATGATTTGACCTTTTACCATAATGCTCCACCTCTGCCTAAGATGAATTCCAATTTCCTTAAAAGTGTCACAACTAAAATAGATCTACCAATATACAGAAAATGGCTGATAGGAGCTATTCTCACCAAATGGATGATTATGATACTCCATCAATTATAAAAATCTTTCCTCGTCAGTGACATGCTAATCACATTAAAAACGTGCTGTGCCACACCTAGAAATTCACAATTAGAAAATTAACTAATAACCTGGATCAATCATTAATTAGCTGATAAGCAGAAGTTTATTGTTCAAAAATAATAAGTAAGCACTTTTGAAAAATTCTAGAAATATAAAATTAATAGCTTTGATGCCTTTGAAGATCTGAACTTGGATTTTGGTATAAAATCAAATAATAAGTGCTTTCTTCAAGCTTACTTATAAAGCTCCTATTAATAATTTCACATCAATAGATAATTATAGAAAGACCATGCCTTTCTCTCAGGATTTAATGTTTATTAAAAAGTGAGTAAATACCAATCAATAAGAAATGAGTGTTACCAATAGTAAATAAATTTAGTTTTTTTGTTTTTATGAGCTTTCTCATTGATGGACCAGTTGATTTTATATATCAAATTCAGTTTTTAATGTCTCTGTTAATATTAGTGAGTTATTAAAGGGTCCATTAATCCATGAGGTCTCTCTAACCAATCCAAAGCCATAAGAGTCCCTTCTACCATGATGTTTAACATTTTTCTGCTAGGTTGGCCAGCACTGAGGCGAGTTTATCTTATTTGAGTAATATATCTACCATTATGTGCATCCCACAATTCATCTTTGTTCTCCAGGTATTCGATAACAGCATCAGAGGTTTATATTTATATCTGGTTGAACCAACATTCTTATTTTAAATTTACTTGTTTATAAATAACCACCACTGGATGTGGACGATATAATTTAGAAGCAATTGCGCACAATTGAATTTGATAAGTGACTTGCTTGGATGAATTGGTTTTATTGTAATGATGTTGTTTATCATTCTAATAATGAACAACAGGTTTTAAAGGCTGTTGTCACCTTTAACAAATTAATTACTAGTGCCAAAAATGTTATTAAGTCCGCCTTGAACAATTATAACTTTCAAGTAAAGTAAGACTTCAATTTCTTGGAGGAAACCTTACAAAATTTGTTTGCTTCATTAATAATCTCGTTAATAGAAAAGATTCATCTTGGCCTTAAGAACCTCTCAGGCCTCCTGGACCTGCTAGTTGTCTTTTCATGGTTCCTGACCCTATTTGTAAAAGAAGACCTATAATAAACTCTAGTGTAGATAGTTTCCATGGCCCCAGGACCCCTAAGACCTCAATATTTATTAGCTACAATTTCCAATTAAGAACCTCTTTAAAAGCTAAATCAAAAAGTTTAAGATTTGGGCTCCCACCTATAATGATAGGTAGAGGATTTTAATTAATTTTAGAGGGTCAATTTCTTGGGATTAAAAATCGGTTCCCAACTTGTTACCTGGGATATAAGAGGATCATCAACTATTATAATGGAACCAAACTTCTCTAGAGACTTATTTATTTCCTAAGCTCTACTAATTGTCTGTATCCTAAATATGGATTACTTAAATCTAAGAAGAATAGGATTCAATTTCTTAAATAAGACTCAGAACCTCATCTTTTTACAGAAATCCAAATCAATGGGGCTTTCACTTACATAATGATCTATATAATTTACACTAAAAATTGATCACACTTCTACTCAAATGAATTTTCCAATAAACTGAACTTTATGAACCTAAACTAATAGTTATGCAGCTATTTATGTACTATCTAATGAACCCTATATTTAAGCTTATATTTAAGGACATTTACATTACCAACAATGAAATAAGTATAAAATTCTTCTATATAAACATGAAAGCTATAGATAGTGCTACTATTTATTAACAAGCTCAACATAGCTATCCTGTCTTCAAAAGCACTAGATACTAAGGTACCTCATTTAAAAAACTGTAACTTTTGGGATAAAGTTAAAACTGCCCTCATTAAGGAGTTTGTAAGTAGATTAACTCTATTTAATTGATGGAAGCCTTTATAGATATCCAGATCAGAAGTGGAGAATCCACTAATATTGGCTTGCATTTATTGTCATGCTTATAACTTAGTAATTTGTGACCACATTATTTTTTAAGACATTTCTGACAAGTTTAAGGACTTTTTTCTACAAAAATACAACTATTAGGGAATGTCAGTATGCAAGGTAAATTTACGCTTGATTCTCAATACTAAGGTTGTCCAAATGAAAAACCTTAATAATTTTAGTGTATCTTATGCACTTGAATCTCAACCTTATATCTATAAAATATCCCCTAAGACTATCTAAAGAAAAAAGGAATCTATGCATTTATTGGGTTCTGAGGTCATGATGAAAAATAATGCTAAAAATATCTTTGATAATTCAAAAAAGAAATCAGTATAGGGCACAAGGCTTCATATGCTGACAAGCCCTCCTTGCCTCATCTCAAACTGATAATTCCTCTATTAACTGTCATGTAGTTTCTTCTCTATGAGACATTGATTTCACTGAAAAATTTGTTCATAACATCTTTCTTCTTTTATTCCTTTTTTTCTAAATACTTCTATTACCTCAATATTCAATTCTAGATTTTTAAAATTATGCAAGTTAGGATCTATTAGTGGTAAACAAAGTGAAAATTCTATCTATCATTCATTAAGGATCTCCTATTAATGTTATTCATCTAGGATATAATGAATTTAAAATTGCTTCCTACTTGAACCATATCTAAAAATATAAGACTGCCAATATCATTGTCAAGATTTTAACCATATGAATTCTTCCTATAGTATCGAAATTAGGGGTTTCAATTAGTGGGCATAGTTGCCAGCTAATCGCCTAGTTTGATACTATTTAATGTTATATATTTGATCAAGTTTAGGTTTGACGGAAGCAGCATTTGCTGCCAAAATGCCATTAAAATATCATTGTGGGAGTTTTCAGCGGAAAGCTAATGAATCCTTTATGAATCGTCCAAAATGGTTCCATCATCTAATTTAGAGCACCGGCGACTCATGCTGAGGATGCTCAAAGTCTTATTTATATTCAAAATTTATATATGATTAACCAGCGACTTATGCTGAGGATGGATTGACCTAATTTAATATTCAGTGATCAGATGAGCAGATCTAGAGGAAATTGCTGAGTATGAATGAATAAATTTTATGATATGATAGAGGTTTGGAATCAAGAGGCCAATGGGTTTTCCAGTAGTTGATTGGCTAAAGAGCACTTGGGCACAGTAGCCCTGAAAGTAGTATAAATAGTTGCTCATTCCCTCCTAATAAACATCTCTCATTTGCCATCTTTCCTGTTTTTTTAAAGTAGCTTAGCGCAACTAGAGTGGGGAAGGTGGTATAGGAGATCCCCAATATGTGCTGGTGATCATGCCTGGAGTGGCCAGCGCTGCCAGCTCCTATGCCTCCTTATGAGGAACCAGTGGGAACCTGGCCAGCTGGTTACCAAAGGATGCACTGACAGGCCGCCAACCCTAGCAGGGTGCAGCGTGGGAGGTGCCATAGCCACCCAAGAAGGGGTATGGACTCACCAGGGCATGCCCAGATGGGTTGGTGAAGAGTCACGAGGGTGGGGTAGCGCGGGAGTGCCTGAGCCGCCCAGGAAGGGGGCAGGACTTGCTGGGGCACAAGCCAAGGACGCCTGGGGCTAAAGGCAAAGCCGTTGGTGGTTAGTTGGTGGGTTGGACGCAGGACTGTAGGGGTTGGTACGCCAATGAAGGCGAAACAGAAAAGGGCCACCAGTTTTCATACTGGTTGGCCTAGCACACTAGCGGAGTCCATAGTCAATTTTGCGACAATCATATACAAATCCTTAGGAGGCTTATAATTCCAACTAATGAATTTGGTAAACCTGTTGTTATTGCACCTACTGTTGTACTTTACAATACTTGATATGATGTTCATCTGGGGACAAGTTTTTTACTAATTTTATGCTATCATCAGTCATAAAGATAAGTATCTTAATTTGATATGGTATATAATGCCCCTATTATTGAATAATGTTCCTACCAAAAAGTTAGACTCAACCAACGTGTATGCCTGTAAAAATACCCTACGTTTATAATCTGCTTTTAATATCAAGTATTGAGGCCAAAAACAATTTTTTTCTCCACCTTATGTATATGCAGAAGAATAAATAACTCTATTTTTTAACATACACATAACTATCACTACTAGATGTTAAGTGATAATTAAAAATGAAATCCAAGTACTATTCTCAAATGATTATCTTATAGAGATTTTAGTTAATAATAATCATTCTCATTCGTTGGCTCTGCCATATGTTAGAAATTCAACTGCAATGACTATTTCTAATCAAGAGTGAGGTTTGGCATTTTTGTCTGATAATAATTCTAAAAATTCGTCAGTTATATCAAATTCTCTTATAGACTGACACTCAACTTTTCAGAGTTATCAGTATCATCCTCCTGAAAAAAGTAATCCTTCTGAGGAGATTAATCATTCAAAAAGGGTTGATCCCATGAGGCAAAGGTTGAATTTATTTAACAAAAATCGTAACAAATGAAATAATAATCCATATTGATCATCTAATAGAAAAGATCTTACCTCATTTGAATCATAAAGATCCTTATAAAAACTACTAAGTCCTCTACTATAAAAATCTTTAAATTTTATTTAATAAAGTACCAATTATTTTGTTCTTGTAAAGTTACCATTTGGTCAATTAAAATTGAATGTTGTTATTCCAATTGGAATCCACTATTGCACTAAACTAATAATTTAGTGCCTTATTTTTATTTCTTGTTAGAGCCACAAAACTAATAAATTCATAGCCTTCATGGCGCCTGAAAATCGAAAGTTCTAAAAAAATTCCAATACTGGTGCTCCCTTCCAGGTTTACTTCTGGGGCTACCTGGTGATAACATAATTTCACTATAATGAATACTTCTAGTGAAGAAAGTCCCTCTTCAGAGGAATTGATGAGCATCTCACAAAGAGTACATATTAACGGACAGGAGGTGCCTTATGCTAATATTAAGGATATTCATTTTCAAGTATCTATAATTTAAATCAATGCCCTAACAAATCAGATGATAAATTTCAGCCTGTCAAGTAGCCAAAACAGTTAAAGATCTAATAAAAGGGGCTCTTTATCCAGGAGTTTTTCTCAATCAAGAACAAGCATCTAAGTTTTCATCTAACATTATGGAATTATACAACCAAGCTGTATTAAACATACTGAAGTGAGGTTGGCCATAACGGAGCAGTATCTCAGGCAGTATGTGCATCCCGCCATTTATCATTTTCTTCAGATCTTAGGGCTACATTATCTGGAGATTTAACGCCAGTTGACTGTAAGTCCAGGTGAACGTCCCCTTTGCGTATATTGGGCTATTTTCCCATTTCCAAACAAGAAGGGTCCAAGAAGGGTGGCTGTACCCCTCGTTACCCAGGGCAATCTCACCCATATGGTAGACAAGTTCTGGGTAACAGCACTCCCTCTCAAAATTCCTCTCCAGGTACCCGCGCTCACCAGAGCCAAACCTGTCCACCAAATTGAGGAAATCTGCACTGAGATTACCAAACCAAAGTGAAAGGTCCAATACCAATGGGAATAAAGCCCAACGATTGGAAACCCAATATCCAAAAAAAGACCATAAAGAATTTTTGGCTGGGTTTGCAGACAACATTGAGCCTTCAAATGAGAAATCACCGTTGCTAAATACCCTTCAAAATTATTGGGGATTGTCACTGATAACTTGAAACCCTAGCTCAAGAATTGGGAGTTGCACCCAACACCACTCATTGGCTGAACAAACGCCCCAGCGACTGGGCATGGGTGGGTTGGCCATCCTGAACCCATACCCAATCAATTGAAACCATCCCTATGTGGGGTGGCCCTGGGGAATTCCTATTGCTCATCGGGCCAAAATTCATCATGAAACTGACATCAACACAGTTGAGCATCAGACCAGGTGTTCACAAATGAACCGATAGTGACTTGGCCTACCGCTAAATCCTTCAATGTTGGTTCCAACTTAAAAATATCCACCCCCTCCCCCAAAAATTCGCCAGGGTAGGTTGAATTTGAGGGACCTGAACCCTGCTTTGACCCATTACCAATTGATCACTAGTTAATAATTGCATTGCACTGAGAAAATTGTTAGTCAAATTTCTTTATCTATCTTTCCAAAAAAATCCTTTACCTGATTAAAGTTCTTATGCTTAAGACTAAACCGCCTTTTCCACCAGTATTCCAACAACCCTTGGTGTTTATGGCCGTGTTCATCTGGTATATTGCTAAGTGTCTATACACAATTATGACTTATGGGTACTTAATGGCGGAACTCCTTCCTAGTTCCATAACCGTCATACCAGCAGCAGTGCCAATGGCATTCAGGTTTGCCGTTTGGGTGCTTCAGCACTTAAACTGGCAGGCCAGTCTAAAAATAACTTGCTGTTTGCCTGACATTGACTATGGCTCAGCAATTTTATTATCAGCTATCCTCTTTCTTACAAAACTGCTTCTAACTTTAGTTGGATAATTGAGAAGCCATGATTGACAATCTGAGGGAAAATTTATAAAATATGCAACCAACTTATTAAAATTAATAATGGGGTTGTGAGTTTTTTAGGTTATGAAGTACCTCATCAGGTTACTGAAGCGGCTGAACCTATCCATATTGAATAACTATTCTTGAAGAGGAGTTTACTATTCAACTAGGACAGTTATGAACCAAATATAAAGATCGCTTTGTTAAATTAGGTGAGCTAATTCAAGAACTTGTCAAAGTATTAGATAAATTTGTGAAGGTAGACCTGTTCCTACGGGTCATCCTTGACCTCTGGGGCTACTAGTTCTCCCTCTGCGACACCAGGGCCTACTGGTGAGCGAAGTCCTCAGGGACCTTCAGGCCAACAGGGTCCCACTGGGCCTGTAGGTTGTGATGGTCCTCAAGGGCCCAAGGGACCCCAGGTCCACCCAGCCCTAAAAATTTGTTTCCTGAATCTGAAGCTCAGAATCTATTGGTACCAAGAGTGCAAGCTTCAGAAAGCCAAATGCAGACTATAGCCCAGGGTGTTTCTTATCATTAGTAGGCAACCCAACTAATCCGTGTTATTCACTAACAAATTTATTGGATGGTGTAGACAATGCTCATCGCCTGTGAGATGCTATACAATCAGCTCAATAAACTCATTTTGTAATGTTATTTAAGACCATTGACCGCTTAACCAATAAGTATGGAGTAATTGAGAATAAGCAAGAAGAAATGCTCGCTGTGATCTCTAACATAAATCAATCATCTTCTAAAGAATAAATTACTCACTAAGTTCATAACTTACAAGATGATGTTAACATTTACATCAACAAGTTGACCAAATTCCAACTCAAGTCCCTTGACACAATCTGAACCTTCTGAGGGTGAGCCAGTCCTGGTGTTGGGCGTTCACGTATTAAGCAATGAGCCTGTCTCTTTAAAGCCTACAATTAATAATAAGTATGAGCCAGGTGAAGGTAGTATCTACTCATTTTTATTTATTTATAAGAGAGTGATGGATGAAGCTACTGGTCAAAAAAAAGTGTAGCATATTAATTCTTGTTTAAGTTGATTTTCTCAAGAAATTATGGTCACTTACCTTAAGGTTTTTCATATGTGGGGGTCAAGTGAAAACTGCACTTATTAAGGAAGTTGGAAGTGAACAAATCCTGTCTAATCAAGAGCAAGCCTTCATAAGCATCCAAACTTAGCAAGGAGAATCAATGAATAATTTGTTAAGCGATTTTATCAAATGCCCAGACTCTTACTAATTGTGAGTATATTACTTTAGATGATATCATTTCATCTGTGATGAGTGCGTTTTCTTCTCATACTCAGCTGTTACTTAATTTAAAATCTCTTAAAGGTAATCTTCAGTATATTCTTGACATAAAAGAGGCGCTAATGGAGATCCCTAATGGGGTATGCATACTGCTTCTGCTCATAATCCTCGCTCCTATGTCCATGCAGAGCCTCCTAAACCCAAAACTAAACCCAAGAAGGTTCCTTGCGGATACTGCGGACTAGTTGGTCATATGGAACAACAATGTTAGAAGAAGCAAGCTGACAAGTTGAAAAAAGAGGAGTCATAATATAGAAAGAGGCTCCCTGTGCTGACATATCTCCTATGCCTCAATCTCAAACTTCTAATATCTCTAACAACTGTTATGTGATCTCTGCTCCAGTTGAGCTTTATATTCCTGATGATTTAGACAACAGAGATACATTTCTTCTTACGTTTCTATTTGCTTCTAATTCACTTTGACCTATTAGTCCTTTGGTATTTTCATTCCCACATTTTGGTATTAATTGACTTAAGTGGAGGTCATGGGACACAAAGTAAAAGTGTTATCCCTCATTGACACGGGATCTCCCATAAATGTAATCTCATCCCATCTTATGAAAAAAAATCAAAGTTGCGCCAGATTTAAACCACACTCAAAACTATAGAACTGCTGATCCCTCATATATTAAATCCATAGGAGCTTATTTTTTTTCCAATGCGCTTCAGAAAATTAATTATTACTTCCCCTGCAGTAGTGTTAGACAATAATTGTTATAAATTTCTTTTTTTAACCAGATTTCTTACTGATTATGATGTGATAATTAGCCATAAGACAATTATCTTTCTCTAGTTAAATACTGAGTACATTTAATTCTACAAGATGTCCCGAATGATAAGGGTAAATTTAAAGGACGTGTTTGTCAATTGGAATACCCTAACTCCATCTCTCATCTTTTTTAGTACTAGATGGTCCCTCCATCTCTCATCTTGAATATCGAATATTAGGACCTTAGACTATTCTTTTGCCTCCATCAGTCTGTGCTTCTGAAGAAATGCCTTTATATTCAATCTACAGAATTACAAAACCCTCCTAAAGCTCAAGTTATAATTAACATTAGAGCATGTGTTAGTGCTGGCTTATCATGTATTAGATATCTCAGGTAACCTTAACCCCTCCCATATGGAGGCCATATTATGTCCTGGTATCCTTGATCCTGCATATAATGGAACTGTTCTAGTTTTATTTGGCTAATCTTGCCTCTCAACCTATGAAATTGAATTGGAAAAATCCTATTGCCTTTGTAAGCCTACTCCTGTAAATAAAATATTATCTGTCTCTGGATGTGGAAAGTTATGTGATTTTGGGTTTGATGACCCCCCTTTCATTTCTAGAGTCAAAGTTGAATATGGAGATTCACTTACTCCAGAACAACAACAAGCAGCTAAGGCTCTTATTGAAGAGTTTGCAAATATATTTTCCAATGGCTCTGGAGATTTTGGGTTAATGAAAAATGTACTACATAAGGTAAAAATGGGGGATACTTCCTATTAAAATTTATAGGTTTTCTGATTATTCACAGCCAATAACCCTATAAATGTACCAACTTCAAAGGTTTGGTTGTTGGGCAATTCTCCGCATTGTTTTATAGTGAAACATAATCGTTGATAATAGTATGGTGACAATTATCCATAGTTGAATTGAAGTACTAGATTTTGGTCCACCGCTTGGCCAGTATTACCTCTCAAAATACTTATAATGTCCTTAACAGGGATTCGTTACCTTATACTGCCTAACTTGATCTATTCTCAGATATATGTTTATGGTTTCTCCCTGACACACAGCTGGCAGCAATCCCCAATTTGATTCAGCTTCTTCTCTGGATCCCCGCTCAGACCCTTAATCTTTATTCTAAAGAGTCTCCCAATTAGAGCACACAGCAATTATTTCCCTGGGAAAAAATAGAGCTCAAAATGGATATGGAAAAATAGTAATAAGATAATACACTGGTAATTACTTTCCTTCTCTTATTAGTGAATCCTTTAGGGAATTTATAGTGGGGGATTTGGTTCCCAACCCTTGGTTGGCACCTCCTCAATGAAATGGCAGCCATTGCCATTGAATTACCTATCCTCGTCTCAGCTTTGATGGTCTTCCCCATCCTGGCTAGGATTCCGTTGTTGGACATCCTTGAGACCTAAAATGGAAAGAGTCAGAAAACGTGTCCCTAACGTTTTCCTCTCAATTTAAGCGAACCAACCATATTTGGCAAGTGATCTGATTAGTTAATGGGACTTGTTACCCATTAAGGCAGGTCACAAACCAACTGATCAATTATCTAGTTTCAGGAAGCATCACTCGCCAAGCAACTAGATCTTTAATTCCCAATAAGTTGGTGATAAAGCCTAACCAATCCCAATTGGTACACCTGATAATCTATTCAACTTAGATGCCCTATTTCATCATCAACTCTCCCAACGTGATCTTGAACATTTTTCTAGATAAATTCCTCAATGGATATGACCTAGGCGAATAACCTAAAATAACTAGAACATCATTACCCTGAAATCAGGTCAACTGATATCCATTTCACTATGCATTTGGAAATTATCCCTTAGTGAACCATGTTAATTTTAGTTAGCTGGGAATATGGGTAAAACTCCCAAAACACCCCGCTCTTGCCTAGATTTCCAGTGAGAAAAGGATTGGGGCAGGATAACACAGCTTTGAACTCGGTCAAATACTTCATTTATTCAATTGTAGTATGATTAATCAGTACTTAATGCTGCTCAGGATGACCTTCATCATGCGGCTCTCTTCCTCTTCCTCCTCACTACTGCCTACTAAGATTGCGGTACCCATGATCTTCTGTCATACCAGGCTGATCAAAAACTAATGTAATATTAATCTCAGGGTCCAGTTTTCTTCCCGTCAGGGCATATGACCCACTGTCATATCAGGAATTTTGGTCCGGTGTCTTTATTTCCAGATTTTCTCCTCATCCTTGACAGGAGAATCTTGCTGTTAATGTTCATTTTATGGCACAATTAAGAATGCTCATTTATGTTTGCCCTTGTTTTTTCTCTTAATAGATTATTAGCTCATACCATTCTTAATTATTCTCTGGAGAGCTTATCCTTTAATTTTTAGATTAATTTCTCTGAAATTAGAGCTTAATTGTTTTCAGAGTGCATAATATCAACTATCATATAAGTCCAACATTCCCTTCTCATCCAGCTCATATGTCAAATCTCAAGTCTTGATACCAAGAGCTGCTCAACAGCTTGTCTGATCAAGACCTTAAGCTCTTCCAGCAGATGATTTGATCTGTGCGCTGGACCTTAACTATGGTCCTTCCAGGACATATACTCCCAGTCAAGTACCAGTTGCCAGTCCTTCTGTGGAATTACCAGAAATGGTAATCAACCTTGAAAAAACCAGGTTAGCAATTGTCTCAAACAAATCATGACTAATCCTTCCTCTGTCATCAATTCCTGAGTTAGATCTCAAATTTCTCCTGGATTCAGCTCCCGTCGCAGATACTCCTAACATCATCATTGAACCTTCTGAAGCAATGCCCTCTGCTCTCAATAGTTCGTTCTTTGTCATATTGGACTTTCTTCTGGAGTTTTTCTTCCAACTTGATTAATATTACAAGCCAGCTGCCTTGGCCACTGAATTTACCATCGGCATCAGCATACATTTCAAACTCCACTATGCAGAATTAAGGGCCTAAGTCACTGAGGCTTTGTACATAGCTCTGAACTCTTCCAATCTTTTAAAACCTACCTCAGATATTGCAGCCTTTGCTCTTTGCTTTGCAAGACAAGTTCTTTGAAGTTGGGTCATGAAGCTTCCAGCCTCTACTGGCTTCCATGACTTATGCTACTTCAGCTTCCAAGAAGCTCGTAGTTGTCACCTTCAGGGTGCCATTTGCTCCTTGAACAACTGTCTCAAATATGGTGTATCCCATCGGTATCTTTCACTGATGGAGTTGATAGGGGGCATGATTTGGCAACCTCCGCCTAGTATCCCTTGCTCATTGCCATCCCATATGTCCAGTGTTTTTGATGAAGCCCGTTGTCAAGTGCTCAAGACCAATCTTCCAGTTCCAGTGCCATATTGTGCTTATTTGGGTTATTTGCTGACTGCATCCTATTGTACTGTTGCTTCCATCCCCACTCTGGGGTATCACGTTTGGCATCTTCTGACATTTCAATTTCTATACCCCTAGTCACTTTCTTGCAGGGATCTGTATCCACACAACATACTTTGTTTCTAGTAGGTCTAGCCCTTGCTAGCATCTGATCTCACATAGGTTTCAATGGGTTGTTTACTCCTACTGCGATCAAACCTCACTCCCCCAAGAGGTGACATAGGCAGAATCATCCCCAAGTTGAGGATGACCAATAAAATATAGATATTAAAAAAATATAACTTTTTCTATGCGCTTTAATAATTTTTTCCAATATTTTTGTCAATCTTTTATTTTTTTCTTCTTTTTTTCCATGGGACTTGAACTTTTTTCAGTTGAGTGGTCCATCTTTTTATTTTATTCCCCCAAACTGGATCTTAGGTATATTTAGACCTACCAGTTTTCTATAGTTCAGAGGTCTTACTTTTTAAGAGTTAACCATATAGTTTAGTTCAGCGGTCCTTTCGTCCAGAATTAACCAAAACATTAGGACATAATCAACTTAATGGTTCAGCAGCCCTTTTGGGAACTCTTTTTTAATTATTTTTTCATCAATCCATTGCTTTAAATACTTAGCATGGATTCAATTTACTATCCTTCCATCTAAGAGGTTCTTGATGGAGTAGGTATATGTCACTGTCTTGGCAATATCTCAAATGGACCTGACCACAATGCATCCAATATGTTTCTTCTCCTAAAACCATGCGAATCACAATAGGCAACTCTTTCGCCTATATGATATTCTGATAAGGCAATTGGTTCTTATCATCTGTCATTTTCAATCATATACTTTTCATCAAAGTCAACCAAATGCTTGGAATTGCATTTTAATCATATATTTATCAATCAGTTCAGGTACTGCTCGACATTCATCCCCTTTGTTAGTTCCACCACTGAATATAAAATTGGTGGCAATACGCCCTTCCTCCCATATAGCAATTCAAACGGCATTTTCCCATCACTGTATGATGACTGATATTATAGGAGAATGTCACTGAACTCATGTATGTTCCCCATATGGAAGTTCATCCTGCAGCCAGCTTTCTTAGCATCATGGCCAGCATCCAATTTACTCTCTCAACCAGTCCGTTTGTCTCCAGCTGGTAGGGTAAAGACACAACTCCTCAGATCCCCATTATTTCATTTAATTGTGGGATCACATGAGACATGAAATTTGTCCCATTGTCGCTCAGCAGGACCTTCAGGCATCCATGTTAGTATACTACTTGATCTAGGATGAACTTTGCAGTACTGATAGTGTCTACTTTCGCCAGGTATTCTATCTCAACCCATCTCATCAGATGATTGATCGCAACTGTTATATACTTGACTCCCCCTGTGCTTATTATCAGTGGTCCTATCCCATCGATGGACACCATATGCCAAGCAAATCCAGGGCGGATCAGTCAGTATCCAGTCATATTCTTGTGTGGCTTGTGCAACTGTCACTCCACACAGCAAGCCATATAGTCCACAACTTCATAGTTGTGTGACTCCCAGTAGTAGTACTGGTGAATGTGGTCAGTCATTTTTCTCAGGCCTCCATGCCCAACAACCTTATGAGCAGCTTAAACGATAGCTGCTCATTCTGACGGCTTGGGAATAATAACCACTTCCCATTGATCATCTTGAAAACTTGTCCATCCATGGTCTTTGTGTTTTCCATTGCTTTTCAAAGCGCACCTTGTATTCCTTTAGGCTTGTTCCCAATTTCTCCATCGACCATTCTCTGGAATAGCCCATCCACATGCTAGCATATCATCTGGACTATTGGTAACTGCAATAAGCCATCTACAT
This sequence comes from Massospora cicadina, assembly GCA_022478985.1. NCBI lineage: Eukaryota > Fungi > Entomophthoromycota > Entomophthoromycetes > Entomophthorales > Entomophthoraceae > Massospora > Massospora cicadina. Next base: position 124,730 of record JAKSZP010002662.1, read on the forward strand.
TCTGATGAGAAGCACCTGTTAGGTGGACTATCTCATAATTGTAAGCCTGTAACTTTAGTGCCAACTGGGTCAGTCATCCTTCCAGTTCTCATAAATTGTGCAGCTAACACAATGAGGAGTGGTCCATCACCACACTGAAGTGCATTACATGGATATACACCTGAAACTGTCTACAGGCATAAATGACTGCATGTCATTTATGCTCTGTTACTGTGTAGTTCCTCTCAGCAGTTGAAAGTTTCTGGCTCACATACTCAACCAGATGTTTGTCCCCAGGTTCATCTACTTGGCTCAGTATGGTGCTGATCGCCATTAACAAAGCATCAGTTTGTATTATAAATTCTCAATTAAAATTTGGGCATTTCACTATTGGTGAGTCTATTAAGTACCTCGTAACTCATCAAAGGATTTATGAGCTTCTTCATTACAAACGAATCCTTTCTTAAGATCCTTCAGAAAATGGAAGAGGGCTCAGCAATCCTTGCAAAATCCCAAATGAATCTTCTATAGTATCTGACCATTCTAAGGAACACTTGAATATCTTGGACACTATTCAGCACAGCCATTCGCTTTATGGCTTCAATCTTCTGGGTTTGCAGCTGCAGTCCACAAGAGCTAATTAGGAATCCAAGATATTCCAACGCTTACTTGAAGAAGTGACACTTCCTAAGCTTAATCTTCAGGTTGGCGCGGATAGTCCCTTGAACACTTCCTCCAAGTGGTGCAAATGGTCAAAAAATGTCCTACTGAACATATTATATTGTCCAAGTGCACCAGGACGCGTGACAACTTCAAGTCATTTATTTTTTGCATCTATGGTCCACTGGAACGTCGTAGGCACATTGCACAGACCCTGGGGCATCCTCATCGTTTGATAAAGCCCCTGCGCAATGATAATCATGCATTTCTCTTGGTCATCTATTGGCAAATCAATTTGCTAATATCTTGATATTAGATTCATTGCGGAGAAATACTTTGCTTCTTCCAATTAATCTAGCTCATCATCAATTCTTGGTAGTGGGTACGAATCCTTCTTCATAAACTTGTTCAGCATCCAATAATTGATCACCACCCAATTAGAGCCATTCTTTTTCTTCATGATAAGGATAGGGCTCACCCAGGGACTCGATGATGGATATAGAAGCACATGCTTCACTAATTTGCTGATTTCTTCCTTTACTATCACTTTGGCTGCCTTTGACCATCGAATCATTCTCATCCTGTTTGGTAAATTTTCCCTGGTATCAACCTTGTGGATAACATTTCTCATAAATCCCAAATTGTGGTCATCCTGGGCGAATACTTCCCAATAGTTACCAAACAATTTGAGCACCTCCTCTTGCTGTTCTTCTGTCATATTAGCTAATTGCTCTCAATTGACCTATAGATTGATACTCTAAGTTACCCTGGCTGGTAATTCCATTCCATTCTGGTCCCAAAATCTTGGAATTTCCTCAGTAGTCAACAGTTCCGTTTTATTGTTCTGATCATTTTTCACTTAAAAACGATTTTTAACATTCATTGCCATCCAAAACGGTGGAAATAAATCCACTGGTGGATTTGGAAACGATCCCTTAATCAAACAGATTGATCTAGCTTGTTAGCTTCATCCAATTTCGACTTGAATTGATGTTTCTCGTCTCTAGCAATTTATGCCTCATTGATTAATTATTAATAGGTCAAGGGATTCTCTCCACTCTCTTAAATCAATCACTTCCTTTTTTGACCTCATATTTTTCATTGGTAATATAATCCAATTCTCTTAATTGATTGCTCTCCATATCAACTAATCCAATATCTAATCTAGTGTCTCATCTAACACCTCACTCCTCAGGACTATTTCGAGAAGACCTAATTTCAACCTGAGTTGGCCCTGCTGATCCTTGGGACTATTATAAGAAGATCCAATTTCAACCTGAGTTGGCCCTGCTGAAAGTCTTCATCTCTGGTAGATGTCTGGTGGAACAGGTTTTCTTGCAGCACTAGACTGTTCCATATCTAGGCTGAAAGTTTTTCCAAATCTTGCATATCTTCTTTAATTTTTTTCACTAGTAACTCCACATCTGAGCTGGGTGAATGCAGGTGAACGCGATCTGCTTCATGTTGAGTCTTCAATGATGTTACTTTCCCTAGTAACTTATTTCCAGAATTGGAAACATCTTCATATGACATCATGTCCTAGTATCTTACTCAACTACACCATGTAATGAGCACTAATTGTTAAAATTTTATAGGATTCCTGATTATTCTCAGCTGATAACCCCTAAATTAATTAACTGCACAGGTTTGTCAAAGTGCAATTCTTCACGTTGTATGATAGTAAGATGTATTTGTTTAAAAATAGTATGGAGACTATTCTCCTTTACTTTAATAAAGTATTAGAATTAGGCTCAACGCTTGGCCAGTATTTCTCTCAAAATACTTAGAAGTCCTTAATAGGGATTCATTCCTGGTACCACCTAACTTGATCCTGCTCAGATCAGTTGTTTACGGTTTCTCTCTGGTAACACACAGTCAGCAGAAATCCGCAATTCGATTCAGCTTCTCTTCTCAGGATCCACGCTCAGATCCTTACTCTATATCCTAAAATGTCTCCCAATTAGAGCACACAGCAATAATTTCCTTGAGAAAGAATAGAACTCGAATTATAATCTGATAAAGTATATCTTAATAATACTTTGATAATTAGCACTTTCTGTCTAAGTATATGTCTCATTACATGTCTAAGTATATTTTATTAGTGAATTCTTAAAGAATTTATAGTGGGAATTTGGAGCCCAATCATCAGTTTACACCTTCTCAATAAAACAGCAGCCGTTGCTTCTGAATTACCCCTCCTCATCTCATCAGTAATGGTCTACCCCCATACTGGCAAGGATTTCGTCATTGGACATCCTTAAGTCCTAAAATGGAAAGAGTTAGAAAACGTGTCCCTAATGTTTTCCTCATGATCACAGTGAACCAACCATAACTAAGAGTGACTTGCTTAGGTAATGGGACTTGTTACCCATTAAGGCAGGTCATGAACCAACTGGTTGATTTGGTAGTTTCAGGTGGCATCACTCACCTCACAACTTGATCCTTAAATTCCCAATTGGTCAGTGAAGAAACCCAACTGATCCCTGTTGGTACACCTGATAGTTAATCAACTATCAGATAACCCTATTTCTTCAGCAACTCTGCCCAACGAAATCTTGAGCATTCATCTGGATCAATCCCAAACGAATCTGATCCAGGCGAATAACATAAAATAACTTAAACATTGTTACCCTGAAATCAGGGTCAACCGATAACCAATTCACTTTGCTATAGGTAATTATCCCCTAGTGACCCCTTTTAATCTAGCAGGCTGGGAATATGGGCAAAAATCCCAACGGGTGGCTAGCCCCTCTAGAAGCGCATGGCGAAGCTGTTTAGGGGAGAGATGGCTGGGAAGCCCAGCGATTTGAATAACCAAAGTGGTGTACACTGACAACCAAGTACAGGAGGTTAGGATTAGGTGTTTTTATAAATAAGCAGCATCGTTGCTGCAGCCATGGCATGTGCTTCACTAAGGTAGCCTAGATCAAAAAAACCTTAAAAGGGCGGAAATCAATAAAACTGGCGGGCTTAAACACTTCCTGATCCATTTCAATGATAGCAGCACTTGAGATAGGTAAAAGATCTTCATACTTGACCTGAAGGCTGAAGTGCTATTGCTCAGAGGGACCACCAGGGGGTTTCTCAACACCACCTTGGGAGCGCGTTAGGTGTTGAGAAAGGTCCCAAGGGAAAAAAAACGGCCGTTGTAATTAGAGGGGCTAGCTGAGCCAGCACAGGCGCGCTTTGGCTGCAGGAGGAGCACACCAGAGGTGGGACACCACCATCCCACATAAGGGGGAGTGGGAGACACATACAACGACATCAGTTTGGAATGGCTTGATGAACAAGAAAGTTTTCTTAATTTTAAAATTTGAATTAATCCAAATCATGATCAAAGCAAAAAAGTTACTCACTAGAATTGATTGGTCATTTTATGATTACATACTCACTGATGACAATTTAAGGCTCCTTTTAGTGAGCATGTCTCAGCATTACCATTACATAGGATCCAAAGGTCTTGATTTTTCCCAAGAGATATCTTATTCAGAGATTCTAGATTTCCTTGGCATGGCACTATGAAGCGGAAAGGCTCTTAAAAGGCAATAACTAATTACGTCTTCGTTCAGTAAAGTCCATCTCTAGTAATACCTGTGTTCTCAAAGCTAGTGCTATTGTTAGAAAAACTTTTTTAAGGATCTTAAATTATCTGCTAAATAATTTAGGAAAGAATTTAAAACTACTCTATTGGTCAGATTCTCTTAGTACTTATAGGGTATATAGGGCTTTGTAGCGTAGAGAGCATCTGGAACCTCATCAATTAGGATCTTTACTTCTCATCCAATATGGGGGCCAAGCAGTGGTTATCTTCCTCCATTGACGTCCAGATTGTTAGCACCCATTACCTTAGGGCTTCCAGGGTGCAGTTTTGGCTTTAAGTATGCAGTTTACCCAGGTCCTCAATTGAAGGCTTAGTAGAGGACATATATTTCAGTAATTCCCTTATCTTTTTTACCCTTGCTCAAAAGGAAAATTATCTCATTAGGTGTCAGAAAAAATGTCTCATTGAGGCTCAAATTTAATGGAGACGGGTTAAAAAGCTCATCACTTTTAAATTTGATAAGTTTGGATGGTACACCATCAAAACTTGTGACAGTGGTTATGGAACAGATGAAGAGCTTATGCAATATCAAAGTTTTCTAGATAAAATAAAATTTTGAAAGTTCATTCCTTATTTCACACGATTTGACTGCATGAATAAACTACATATGATAGGATATAGATTTTTATGGTTCTAAAGAAGGACTAGGCCTTCAAATAGTTGGAAGTAAGATTGTAAGAGGCATCATTTTTTTATAACAGACATTAAACCATTTATACAGTATGCAGATGCTAGCAATCTTTGCTTGGAGTGATACTAGCCCAGTTAATGATGATGTAATTGACCATCACATTGATTTTTACTCTGTCATCAATCAGTAATAAGAGAGCTATAAAGTTACTAAGAAAACTTTCTGGCATTGATATAGAAGTTAAAATACCTGACCTTACATATAAAAAGTGCAATTTAGGATAGTAACAAATAATGCATCGCTTTACTGGCTTCACATAAAAAATCCTGAAAGGAGGACCACCAGATGAGAAGTACAACCTATAAGCATTATGATATCTTTAGCTTAGCTTAAGCAAAATTTAAATGCTGAAGTTGTATAGGTTTCCTGTATTTCTTCAGGCACATGACGTAGCAATTATATGACTTTATAGAATTACTCTTACAAAAGTCTTGATGAATAGATTGAAGAGTTGAATACCAACTTGAATTTTTTTCCAATGATGTTTGTTGGGATTTTAGCCCATATTCCCAGCCTGCTAGATTACCAGGAATCGCAAGGGGGGAATTACTAAGGTGAAGTGAATTGAAAATCAGTTGGCACAAGTTTCAGAGTAACTACGTTTGGGGGTTTTTTAAATATTCTCCTGGTCGTATCCATTGAGATTGATCTAGATGAATACTTAAAGACTCATTGGGCGAAGTTGCCAACAAAATAGGGGCATCTGATAGTGATTAAATATCAGGTGTACCAATTGGGATCAGTCAGGTTTCATCACTGACTAATTGGGAATGGATAGCAAGTTGTGAGGCGAGTGATGCTGCCTGCAACTAGCGAATCAATCAGTTGGTTAAAGACTTGCCATAGTGGTAATAAGTCCCATTACCTAAGCAGGTCATTAGCCAAATATGGTTGGTTTGCTTGGATCAAGAGGAAAACGTTAGGGACACGTTTTCTGACTCTTTCCATTTTAGGTCTTGAGGATGTACAATGATGGAATCCTAGCCAGGATGGGGAAGACCATTGCTGTCAAAAAGAGGATGGGTGATTCAATGGCAACAGCTGCCGTTTCATCAAAGAGGTGTCATCTGATGGTTAGATGTCTGAATCCCCACTATAAATTCCATAGGATTCACTATAATAAAAAACAGATAATTAGATCATATTACAGATATATAGTTCTAAGTTATTTCATCCAGTATATAACTTAAGAAGTAGACTATCATCAGCTTCCATTGTGCTATTCTTTCTCAAGGTTATTATTGCTGTGTGCGATAATTGGAAGACTCTTAGAGAAAAGAGTAAAGATTTGAGCAGGGATCCAGAGAAGAAGGAGACACAATTGGGATTGCTGCTGACTGTGTGTTGGACTGAAGAGACTGTCACCAGGGAATTTCAGCGAAGATTGGGCTGTACAGAATAAGGGAACAAATTCCTTCAATTATGACATCACAAGTATTTAATTGGGAATACTGGGCGAGCGTTGGGCCGAACTATAATAATTCATACTCAACTATGGATAATAGTCATCATATTATTATCAAATGATAATCTATTATACTATACAACGCGACGAAGTGCACAAGAACCAAACCTGTGTAGTAAAAAGAATACTAGGGTTGTTGCCAATAATAACCAAACAAGTAAATTTTTACAATGTTTAATAGATTAATGGGAGTATAAATAGGATAGTCCAAGGAAAAATGTACCCTACAATTGACTAGCGCTCTAATAAACCTTTTGATGGAGCTTAAAAGCATGTTGGGCATGAATGCTTCCAGAAAAAATTGGCCTACCTCACTGAAAGGCTATAATGGGAGTCAATGTCAAATGAGGTTAATAAGCTTTAAAACTGTGTGTACCTTGTGCAAGTTTCAAGAATCTTGATAAGAGATAATTATCATCAATAACACTTTCAAAACCATAAGAGTTTATTAATTGTCTTTACGCCCAACTACTCATGTCATAAAAGAATTAAACCCTTTAATATACAAAGGGATTATTTATTAAACAAATTGAGGCTGTAGCAATAAAGATATACATTTCAGGGCATACAGCTCATTAATTTTACAAACATTTTATAACTTGGCATTGAAGCTCCAAATATCTTCTATAAACTAATGTCAAGATCTTTTTTTAATATAAGGTACAAATAATGATGGATTTAATAGGGGTGAAAAAGCAAATTCACTATCCAATAAAGATCCTTATCAAGGTGAAGTTTAAAAAAAGTTAATGGAACCTTATAAGAGTCACATGCCAAGTTGTGATGTGCTACAAGTCAAAATAGAATTGACTATCACTCTCCACGTTGCTTGCTTACTAAATTAGCCATCACCGTTTGATATTCATATCTCATTTAGGTGCTACCCAGACGAGAAGTCCTACTTATTTTAATACCCCCAATGATAAAGTGAAAGACAAGAACTCACTTCCAGGAAAATAGCAAGAGTTAACAGAGCTGATCAAGATACAATTATAACTGCTAAGTAAATATTGAGCTGTTATTCAAAAAATATAAAGCTATAAGTTGAAAAAGAACTAAACTATCTTTATTAGTATTAGGAGAGAAATTTTAAATAACATGCTTAAAACTGTCAACCAGAAAGTTAAAAGTCATATGGGCTGGACCAGTAAATTTCTTGACAAGTGAGGAGCAGAGTCTAACAATTAGATTCTGAAAATATATCATTTAACTGAGTAAATGCTCATTGCCTTAATCCTTTTGACAATCTTGTTTTGGACAGAATAATGTTATGTATAGCCATGGTTAGTCAAAAGGTAATTAATCTTAGACGTAACTTTCCATTAATTAATAATATATATAAAAAATGATATATTTTGCAGTTGAGGACATACAAGCCCTATTATACCCTGCAACAACTTAATTAACCTTCAGCATGCTGAGGTACTTTAAAGATTCTGAACACAAAACTGAGAGTCATTGATGGTTATTATAAAGCAACTTTCATACACTGGGATGTGCAAAAAAATTTGATGGCTGCTAATGATAGTAGAGCTCAGTCCAATAATTTCAATGCCAGCTGAATGCCAATACACTTTTGATAAAAGATCCCATTCAAACACCACTATCTTATCTGAATTTTACAAAATTTGGTTGCCATCCAACATCAGGCAATCAAAGGAATGCTGAATTTAAAAGCCTAATTTTTCACCATTAGCTGAACCATATTCTAACATTTATAAGAATTAACCATTTAGTAAACGACCAGGATACACACCTATTTAAAAGCGCAGATTATACAAAGAGTGTCCAACATCCTGGTCATGAGTATCCAATGTATAAGAAGCTCTTTCATCAAGAATTTTAGGCAGTGGATTCTACAATGAGGGCTAATTAAAGAAGTGCTAAAGAGGAGTCCTTGATGAACAATCATATTTACAGTACCCAAATCATTTTATTCTGAATCATTCCTTTTGCCTCACTGAAATAAAAAATGATTTTATTTAACTTCTAATTAATATTTCTATTTCACAAAATCTTAGGCTTGTCATTGTTTTCACTTTAATTAAGCTTAGATGAAAGATCCCTAGCACCCAATTTGGGATGATGATATAGCATTATCACTATTGTCAGTCTTGGATAATATTGTAATAGAGGCACTTGTGAAGATGTCATTGCATAGGTTGAGCTTCATAAGGAGGAGGTTTAACAGATCCCCAATTTGTCTTGTTTAAGAAACCAAACTACAGAGTTCTTATCAAGCTAGATACTGATGTAAAATAAAAAACCTTGAAGAAATATTTTTCCTCAAACTTCACATCACATCAAATGAGTGAAGTTTCATTTATCAAAAATCTTTGTTAAGCTCACTAAAACATTATATTCGGTTTGGTGAATAATCAGTGTATTTTAAACTCCCAATCAGCTGCTCATTACATAAATAACAAAAAATGGCAAGGGCCAAATAGAATACCCTTGGTTTGCATCTCAATTAGCAGATAAGTCATAATAGGCATAACGTTACTAACTTTCTAGTTTTTAGATCACAATCGTAGGTGAGGATACCCAGTGGTAGAATATGGAACTTCTACCACTTCCTCCCTGAGTTTGATCCCAGTCAATAACTTTGGGTAGGAGACAATCATGATTGTGTTGGTTTTTGCACCAATGCCCAAACCAAGATAGCAAATAGTAAAGGCAGTCCATGGAGTTCCTAGCCTATCATACGCCGTGCATGTAGGTTTTCCAGGCTTTATCCCCATTTCCCATTATCTTCACTTCCCTTCATCAGTGAGGTATTGTCCCAGGTCGGCCCACTTTAGTAGAAACTTTAAAACACTTCTTGCAGGATGTGGTACCTTACAGCTTAAAAGAAGGAAGATGTCAAAGTCCTTTGTATTAAGTCAATTGCCCTCCACATCATTTCATCTAGCCTCTGATAGTGATGAGTAGGATGGGGTACCATTTGGACTGCAGGCATTCGAGGCCTGTTATGCCTACTAGGATACCTTCAAGGGAATTGTTGATGCTTTACAGAAACTATAGATTCTGGCTGGTACTTCCGTCGCTTCACACACAAGGAAGCTTACCAATTAATAGTCTATGAGTATAGCCCATACCTGTGGAATATACAGGTTCTCTCCCTTAGTTAGGTAATCTGACAACCTTGTAGTTTGTATTAGAATTTCTGAGATGTTAGGACGATATAAAAATCAATTGTATTTGTAGTTTTAATTTACCATTCTAATTTGAGGAATACAATTAAGTTAGAAATTAAAAGTATAGTTTTGGTTTTTGGAGTTCTTGTCTGAATCTAAAAGATGACATAATCAATTTGGCTTACAAGTCCAGAATTTAGAATATCTTGGTGTGATTTTAAATTAATGCTGCACTTCCATCAAGTCTAACTCAGGTTCTCTTACTCCTTTTGCAGCCTAATTTAAGCTGCCATGTAAATTCATTTTACATATATAAAAACAGAGATAAGACTTTTAATTTTTCTAATATTTCTGAAACTGACATGAGAAACTCTCAGCACTGCAGTCAGGTTCTCAGTAATCTTATAAAACCATCTAATTCATAAGGCTGCCATGGGTGACAAAAGGCTTAAAAGGCCATGCCACCATGCACCTCAATCCTATGCCAAATGCTGACTGAGATTCCAGAGCGCACGCTTGTTGGGCCACACAGGTCACAGGAGGCCTGGTTAGACTATAGCTGCACCACTGGACCGTGACCTTATGTTAGCCTCAACTAAGATGCTGACCAAATAAGCATCAGGTTCCTCAACTCGTGAAGAGAGGCGTGGCCAAGAAAGGTGACCCCTACACCTTAGACAATGGGATGAAATCTACCATCATCTGAGAAAGGATCCTTGGGCTCACAATTTGCTTTTGCCAATAAACAATGCAGCTCTCTATTGACTGTGACTAAATATAACTTGGTGATTAGGTCTTAGGAGACCCATTTGATATTTCAAATGGATTAACCAATTAGCTAACATGACAATCATATACAGTTTTAGTGGAAACTTAGCAATATATAGCTACCTAATTGTGAAAAATTTTATAATCTATCTGATTTTAATAATTTCGCTTCTTCTTTACAATGTACCACACTTATTTTCTTCATCTTTTGAGTATAAATCATATATATGAGCTATAAATAATCCTCCATATAGAACTGATTGTCAAAGTAGGGATGACTCTCTTGTTATAATCGGAGGTGACTGTCAGGACGTGATTAGAGAGTTACAGATATCTCAAGAATGAAAGTTGGTACTGAACCGCCCATCATAAGATTAAAAATCAGGAATTAGGTGAAAAGCGTTATTATAACTATGAGATTTTAAAAAAAGTATCTGTGTACTAGCTTGCCAACAAGAAAACCGTTTAATTTTTATTTTTTTATATTTTAAGTGACTAATACATTTAGGTTGTAAGGGGCAGGTTGTCAGATAGAATATCTTGGTACCTCTGAGAAAAGATATTCCTAATCGAATTCCCCTTGAATGTCGGGACACTACATCTTCTCAATAGTGTAAATAAATGATTTTGTGATCATGATTGAGTTACTATGACTTTAAGAAATTCTTTTACCCTATTTTAATATTTTTTTCTTATTTTCTATCCTTCCATTTGAGTTCTATTCTCTATTTACGCCATTTCATAGCTCTTGTCATAGGCGTATAGGACCAAAGATTTCTGTTGTATATATAAATTAATAACATACCCTAAAATATCAACAATGGAATGATTATTTTCTCTTGTAAATGACTTAAAAAGGACTGAACCATAAAAAGGCCGATTATATAACTCTTCTGTCATGTAGATAATGATAATAAATTACTAAATCACCAGGTTGATTTTAAGCAAGAGATATGATTATAAATAAATCTAGTTGCTTCTTGAGTAGTAGGCAATAAAATCTTATAACTAAGGCCTTAAGTCAGATTAATTTACTATAAATGGCTTTCATGATGACTTTTGAGAGGTTTATTTCCTATCCTTGTCTTTTTTTAGCACTAGGTGGTCCCAACCTAAAGGGGAATACACTGAACTCCTAGCCTTGTCTTAGTGTCTTGAAAAAAGGGTATAAGTGAGTTTCTTTGAAGCTTAAAAAAGAGTCTTTGGATACAATGAATGCTTTATGATAAAACTTAGAGGCGCTAGGAAAATATTGTGAATAATGTAAATGATAAGTAGATAACATTTAAAAAAGTATAAGTTAGGGGTAGAAATAACCCGATTAAACATTCTATTAATGAAGTAATGATTAAAAGTGGTAAGCGCCTGATGGACCCCATAAGGTCAGTAATCTTTTGTACAAAAGCCAAATGATAATTATGTCCATTGTCTGAGATCACATTAAGGAAGTCCGTACTGTCATAAGGAGTTCATATATAAGAAAGTTCCGTTATCTCTGGCTGAAGCCAAAGATAGGAACTTAAACTCTATCCATTTAATGCAATGGATTACTAATAGGACTATAATATGATGGACATATGAAGCCGGTGGATGAGGTCTTACAAAGTTAATTCTGACTGTATGGAAGGCTTAGACTGGAAGACCACTTGATGTTGGAGATAAAGAATAACTTAAGCTTGACTTTTGTAAACCAAACAGAAATTTAATACATCATGCACAATTGTAAGCATCCCTTTCCAATCTCATTGAGACTCAGCCGCTGATAGATCTTTTAAACTCTTCCATGGACCAATTATGAACGCCCTTCTAAGATAGTAAATTTTTCCAATCAAAAGGGATGACATAGAGTAACCAAGTGTTGCCACTAATTTACAAGTATTTCCTCATGGATATAAGTATTTTTGACCTTCTTTCTAACTCATATTGTACGTAGAGGGGTTTATTCTACCATAAGTAAAGTAGGCCTATAAGTCCATATAGTTAATATCTCATATGGGCTCATCTAAATTTAAAATAATAGATGGGACAATAAATTGGCGCTCTGGTGTATAATTACAAGGTGATGTAATATAAAATTATAGTATTGGAGTTTTAGGGCCCACCATGATATACGCCTAATGTTTTCTATAATCTATTGGATCCATTGAAAGGAAGCATGGGTGATGATTTAATGAGATGTGCAAACATATATAGGATAAAAACTTAATAACTACCAATATACCCTAGCACCTAAAATCAGTAGCAAAATAGTTTTTCACATCCTTAGCCAGCACCTTGCAGTAATAGGCTATGTTATGTCCTACTAAGCACTCGTCATGTTAGCTAGGATGGACCCATTGGAAATTTTCTAGCCACAAGGAAAATATTGGGTAATAATGTTGGGTTGAAAAGTTACAAGAGAATTATTTCACAGAAGTGGTTAAAAATTGAGACTTGCATGCCAGTCAGGGTGCATGAACACCTAGAAGCAACCCAGAATTCTAAAGGTCTTTCCATCCAAATGCCCTGGTAGGAAGCAAGGAGCTAAGCGATCAGGGTGAGGTGACTGACGACCAGCGTCCTCACCATTCCTACCAGTAACCAGACTGTGGCCGCCGAGGTGGGAGAAAATTCTGCTGCAGTTAACAACTTGGGACCCATAGAGGGCCCTGAATGTTCTGAAGAGACACTGGTTGTTGAGCGGATAGCAAGGTCATAAAACTTCGCCCAATAGGGAGAAATAATCTCCAAAAATAATGGTACATCGTGGCGCCAGAGGGCGTCCACTAGTGGGGACATCCCCAACAAGCCATTAATTGGTAACCCCAATGAGGAGGATAAGCAGCAACATTGTGAGAATGGCCACTATGGCCCAGTCATTGCGCAACCCTGGAAATCAGGTGCTGGGTAGCAGCTACAATAGAAAAAGTAAGTTTTAAAATTGTAAAATTGGATTATAAAGGAATTTTTTATCAAACAAAGATTTTGAGAATTGACCAACACTGTACCAGTGAGAGACAGTTGTCTTAAGTACTAGGAGGCCTAGGGAATAAACGGGAATGTATGAATGGGAGCATTGATCTCAACTATTTTTGGTTGGAACAAGATTTTACAACTAACTTATTTCCAAATCGACCTTCCACTGGCCATCTGACTCTTTAAAAAAATTTGTCATTAAAAATATTTCCTCCCCCCATGATTCCACTTGGTAATCAATGATTCTTCATTCATCTGGAAACTGGTTGCGCCCATGGCCAGACCACATAGGGGCTATTCCATTGGGTATCAAACGGATTTGCCATCCTTGACCTCACTGGAGTTGGGCCCCTCAACTATTGAAATTTTTCTCTATTTAGTAAAAACCAAAATTATCTCTGGGGATAGGTGCCCACCACTTTCCATCTAGCAGAATCTTATTGCTGCCACCACCTCAGCACACTTCCCTGATCTGCTGAAGCAGTTATTGCATGGTAAGATATTGGGAAAGGGAAGAACTTTGAGGGTGTATTCTATTCCACCTCAATTTCACCACATGGGCAGGTCGCCCTGGTTTATGATGGGGACTGACAAATTCTTTACCCCTTTTTTAGTTCAGAATGGAAATTATGCATGATAAAGGCCCAAGGGGTGCTTCCCAGACTTACATTAACCTTTCTGGCATGATTCAAGATGACGAGCAAGCTAAAATCCTGCTTCCCAAGTCAAGCCTCACAGATTGCCTCTCAAACCAGCATGAAAGGAACCTTAAAATGAAGGCACCAAAACTAGATTTGATCCAAAAGTCTGTAAAAGATCCTGATATCATGGGGCCACAAAGGTCCGTGTGTCACTATGCCTCCATGTGACATATAAATATTGACGTTTTAAAACACAATAAAAGTAGTCTATATTCCCTCCATCTTTCTATTTAAACCCCTCCACTAATTATCAGCTTTGAGCCTGTTTTTGGACTTCAGTGACAGTCAAGAGAACAGTTACGCTAAGAGAAGTGGTGCTCACTAAGGGGCTCCAAGATGTCTTATGTAAAACGTCTATCACAAATAATAGAGAATAAGAGCAGTCACAGAGATGAATCTGCTGATCAGTTGAGAACCAATGATTGATGTATTAGTACCACATAATATGAAGTGCCATCCACGCATCCTGAGAGTCTAAAATCTGGGCCACGTTCCAGATATACCTGCCATTAGTTGACAGAACTTAGTACCAACTTCAGTATAAGAACCATAATGACATTGCCCTAAAGTCTATATATGGCATTTACTCTGTGAGCGCAAACACCAGCTGCTCATGCACCTTTTTCGTGCCCTCTAACATTCAAAACCCTTATACCTTGGCCCAGCTACCATCAGGATGACTCACCCATAGGAACTGAATGCTACCTTTGAAACTTTGTTCACCTGACGATATACCACCTCTTCCAGTTAGTTATGATGCACCATTATGAAGCCTCCCATCAACTGGGGCTCACCCAAACCTTATCCTTCCATTTTTTCAAATATTTACAATGCGGCAACCTGCTTTGTCTACAACAACTGTGAGGCCACTATTGATATATGACAATTAATAAAGTAAGCCTGATACCAAATCGCAGTGTTGGATATTGAAATCTCCAGCTACCTCAAGGACCAGCTGCATCAGAATAACCAACTCATTGAGGCTGCTTGGAGTCAGCACCTCCAACAAGTTAGAGAAGTGGTATGGATCTTGCAACATCTCTAACAGGAGCTGGCCTTTCGCAACTACACCTCTGGGTTTGATGGACCTGAATGCCCTAGGGTATAAAGGTCCAGAAGGATGTGAGGGACCTAAAGGACCTGAAGGTCCAGTGGACTTGAGGGCCCTCAGGCCCCTTGGTACCTACCATTGGAGACCTTGACAATCCTTGGCAAAAGGATGTGTTACCAGCTCTGGTTGCGAAATCAAAAAGTTTTAAATGTAGCCCAGGGTTGAAACTCTGAGTAGGCGGTATCCTCCTCAACCCTAGGGTCTCCATTGTGGCATTGTCAGACAAAATGGACATTTTTAGCGCCTTAACTGAGCTTATGGATTGTCATCTCTCATTTCAAACAGACTTGTCAAGGATTTGAGACCTGTTTGACAACCCTTAATAGCCAGCTTCTCCTTCATGTTGCTGACATTCACTATATAAAGAGAAGGTTGCGCATGAGGCTTCCTTTTCCTCCATCCACAAAACCGGGATGATATCCAATAGGACCTCATAGGCCTAAGACAAAGTCTGGACCAGCAGGTCCCCTGAAACTATGCAGAGACCGGGATCTCTGAGCCTGCACCTATCCCTGGCGTTAACGCCTGTCCACTCCTCTTGTAACTATCTTTAAACCAAGCTTTAAGAAAGTTTCACCCCTGGCCAGGAAAGAGTCGCTTCCTTCCTGTACACATATGAGAGCTCTATGGAGGAAGCCATTGACTGGCAGAAAGAAAAAGTATATCCACTATTGCCTCAACAGCACTGCCAAGGATATCATGACTCCCCATTTGAAGGAGTAAAATGCCTGGGAACAGGTCCATATGGCCTTGATCCAAGAATTTGGCAGCAATCAAATCCTTGTCATCAAAAGCAAACAATCATGGGTGTTCTCCTGAAGAAAGGAGAGAGCCCCAGGAGTTCACAAGCCATTTCTACACCCAAGCTCAACCTTTGGTTACTAACACTAATATTACCTTGGATGACGCTATCACTCTTTCATCTCCACATTGAGATCTTACCATTGAGTTTCAAATGCATACAATTGAATAAAATTAATAGTTTTACTTGCATCCAGGAAATCAAGGAAGTGGGTAGCAAGATACCTGCGTCGACCCTGCACTCCAAGGCTACTTCTTTAAATTTTTCCAACTGTCCTCAAGAACATTTGGTTGAGAACCAAAAGAATTCTCAACCACTGTGCACCTAGTGAAATGGTTTCAAACATAGCGCCAAGGCCTGCTGGAAACAATTTTTGAGGATGTGGGAAAAGGGCCGTCAACATGAAGGACAAGGCGCTCCATGATGACGTCCCTAATACGCCTTAAAAATCCTCCATATCCTTAAACTATCCTGGAATTATCAAACCTGAAGAAGAAGTCTTGTTTCATATTGATAAAGAAATTGATACTGCTTACTCTCCTTTTGATGACTCTCCCAAGTTCCTCATGATACCTCCCCAGTTTGAAGTCTGGTTATCCATGTTGCAGTTCAAGTTATAAGATTCTGGTCATCACCATAATTAACTGTGGTTCCTCCATGAACGTTATATCCTCCAGGTTGATAAAGCGCACCAAGATCTCTCAGGACTTTCCACACTTTATAGAGTACAGCATGACTGGCCCACAATTAACCCAGTCTATAGGAGCATTACCTTCCTTACCTATTTAAATCTGAAAGCTCTCTGTAAATACCACCACCATCGCGTAGGATAACCCTAGCTATGATCTTCTTTCTAAAACTCATTTCATATGGAACTACTTAGCAGTAGTCCATTAAAATGACAGATTCCTATCCCAACTAGTGGTCAGGTCTCCCTGATTTTTGAAACCTCCCATGACACTAAGATGGAGGTCAAGGCCTAAGCTTGCTACTAGAGAGTGAGGGTTGAATTTATTGTCATAAATATCACACAAGGGGCTCACAAGTCCGATTGTCTCTGCTGATGATGGACAAAAAAAGCATGCTGATATAATTACCTACTGCGACCACTATACCAAAAAGTCCCAAGTCATTGCCAACACTTGGGTATATGTTAACATCCCCTCCAGATACCTGCTGGAACTCCGAGACCTAGACAACCCATTCACCAAAGAGGTGCTAACCTACCTAAGAATTCTAGCCTCAGACTATGCCGGACAGCATCATTGTTGTTGACTAACCTTACTGAAAAACCCAAGATGTTAGGTCCAAACAGTCCCAACGACTATGTCCGTCTCCTACCAGTGGAGGATGTCAAAGATGTACATAGCTTTGAGAGCCTAAGGGACATTGGGTTGGAGAAGTCCCTGTCAATGGCCCTGATTGACACCATTATTGGAAAGGATCTCACTAAGGATTAATAGCGCAAAGTTCAAGAATTGTTAAAGAAGTATTCAGACCTATTTTTGGCTATGACCTATGACTTTATGAGTGAACGGAGTCCTACATCATGTGGAGACTGGAGACGTCCCCCTTTCAGTCCAGTTCTTACTAAAAGATCAAGGTTGAAAAAGTCAAGGTTGCGTTGGAGCTCAGATATCTACTCAAAGTCAGACTCCTAGTGCTTTAGTGCAATCCAAAGGCATTTTCACTCTGCTGGTTCAGAAGAAGGATGGCAGCCACCGGGTGGTGATGGACTATTGACAGCTCAACACCATCACCAAGAATGACAGTTATCCTCTGACCTAAATTGAAGCCTCCCTCTGACTGCTAACCAAATCTCAGTACTTTTCCACAATGGATCCTACCAACTTGTATTGGAAAGTGGTTCTTAGCCCTGAAGATTGAGCCATGTGTACACTCATAGCCAACGAAGGACTTTTTTAGCCCACAAAGATGTCTAAGGCCTCTGTAATGCGCTGTTACACTTTCAAACGTACCATAAAAGAGATCATAGGGGACTTAAAGCTGTCTTATGTCCTCGTCTACATCAATTACATCACTGTCTTCTCACGATCTTTTAATGGACATGTCAAGCATCTTAGTAAAATTTCTCAATTGCCTCTGGAAGGCTACTATAATACTTAAACCTCTGAAGTGTTCCTTCTTCCAGTCAAAAATTGGAGTTTCTGTGTCACAAGGCCTTAAAAGATGACATTAGCCCATAATAGATAAAGTCAACGTCAAAACAGAGATGTTGCGCCCCAGAGGTTAAGGGATATTCAGGTATTCATCGGCATGGTGGGCTAATATTGTCAGTTTACCCCTTGGTTTTCCAACCTATCCAAGTCTTTATTTTACCTCCTGCAGGAGGACGCGCCTTTTGAATGGCAGTCTGAACAAGAAAGATATTTAAGGCGTTGAGGACAGCTCAATGTATTAAACCCATTATACTCCACTCACAGTTTGACCAATGCTTCTTGTTGTTCATGGATGCAAGCAATGTCACCGTCGGGGCTATCATAGCCCAGCATGACAAAAGTCAGGTTGATCACCCAGTGACCTATTTTAGCAAGGCTCTGCTCAAGGCCTAATTGAACTACAGCGTTACTAAGATGTAATGCAGGGCTGTCTTGCTAGCCATTAAACATTTTTGGCCCTATATCTATGGTACCCACTTTACCATCATCACCTATTATTCCTCACTCCAGTGGCTCCAGCTGATGAAGGACCCAGATGACCGTTTGGCCAGATGGGCCTTATGACTGCAGAGCTATGATTTCACCATTGTTCATCACATGGTCGCAATCCCCCAAAACGCCAACAGCCTCTCTAGGATGTTAGTGCTAGCTGCTTTAACCCCCGAGGAGGACTGACTGCATGTTCTTATTGACCAGCCTGAGCGTTGGGAGTTAAAACTTCTAAGATTAGAGATGAGCTCCGAAAGATTTGAGACACATAAATCAAGGATTAGCTGTTTTACAAGAGGGTCAATAAGAAGTGGCTCCCTTATGTCCTCCCTTCTTCCTAAGCCAACATTATCCTAAGAGCCATACTATTGTGGGACACGAGGCAGTTAAGATGACTCACGAATGGTTGAAGTCATGATGTTACTGGGACCAAATGGTGGAGACCTTCTAAGAGGCCTTGGATGCATGTATGACCTGCGATCCCAAGACTGAGCCTGTCCTCAATATCAAAACTCAGTCATCACCCCAACGGAACCCTTCAATGTCATTAGCATTGATGTGATAGACCCTCTTCCCACTGGATTGCACTGACATAAATATATCCTCTTAGATGTAAACCATCTAAGCAAATGCTGAAGCGAATTTTTATCCACACTTCTACTGCGAAAGCCATGGCACGCTTCCTTATTTTGATCCGTTTTCACCCAGAATTGATGCCCGCAAATTTTACTTTTGGACAATGGGTTAACTTTCACCTTGCATTTAAACAAGAATTTACCAATTTTTGGCACTAACCAAAGTTTCGCTGACCAAATAACCCATCCACTAATGGCGCAGTGGAACTTATCAATGGTACCCTTGTCTTTATTTTACAGAATATGGTCATCTCTGACTTTTCTTGCTAGAACTATTATCTACTCAGCGCTTTGTTTTCTTATAGAAAGAGCTATTATTGATTCATTAAAATGCCCCCTTTGAAGCTCTAAATAGATGTGCTACCTGGATCCCAAGTAGCGTTCAGCCCTTGCTCAAAACCTCCACTCATGATAACTCAAGTCTAACCATGAGGGCCTTAGCCAAAGAAATTGTTCAGCTTCAAGCCCTAGCCGTGCAAAGCATTATCACCATCATCAGATGGAAGAATTCACAAATCTAAATTCAGCTGGCACTCCTTAACCTTTTTCACTTAAATGACCTCATTCTCTTCTATCATCATTGACCCAGAGGTTGACAGAAAAAGCTCGCCTTTCTTTAGTATGGACCTTATAAAGTTATTCATAAGGTGAACTTGGAGTACTCCATTGCTGACGTCCAACAAAGGACAGTAATAAATCAACTACATGGACGATTTTTTCAGGCCTATAACCTCTCTGACAGGATCTTGAGGGGGAGTTGTTGGGACTTGAGAGGATGAGCAAGCTAAAATACCTGCTTTCAAATCGAGCCTCAACAGATCAACTCTCAAATCAGCGTGAACAGAACCTTATCCTAAAGGCACTAAAACTAGATTTGATATGGAAGGCAGTAAAAATTCCTGATCTCACAAAGCCACGAAGGTCCCTGTTGCACCATGTCCACTCGCGCCCAATACATATTAATGCTTTATAACACAATATGGTAGTCTATAATCCCTCCATCTTTTTGTTTTTTATCTCTCTAACTATTTCCAGCTTTGAGTCCTTTTCAGACTTTGGTACCAGTCAAAAGAAAATTTATGTTGAGACTACCTCTTTGAACGGGGATGCACCACCACTGTGGATTTGTGTGAGAGTGACGTCCTTATGGGCCTTTGGCAGCTTATTAGCCAAGAGTGTGGCGACCTTCAGGGGGGATGAGGAGCATCAGGATGCAAAGTCTGAAAGTTCTCCACCAACTTGCCAAAATTGGCACATCTTGGGCGCTGACCCAACTGTTCTCATACGCTGGCAACCTCTTCCAGGCCATAAGATATTGGGCTAAATGGCAAGCCGCCAGAAAACTTAGATTGTTTTGAGTTCTGTCTCCTATGATCCTTTACCCTGATAGGCTCTGGTTCCGCTGGGATCTCCCTTTAAATGTGGAAGACTGCGACACATGGAAAAAGAGGTGCCTTTCTCAGTGGTCTGGGAGTGTCAAACAAAACGCTTGTTACCCAAATCTGCCTCCGCCACATAGGTATTAGAACATCTGCTTGAAAAATTTTTGGGTGGACACCTGCATCCATAAGTGACACATGTCCAATATTATGGGGGAACCACCATGATTTCATATAATGGTAGATATCTTTAGTCTGCTAACCGCTTGTAATCAATGGTGGCCTTGGTCAAATGCTCCCAAACCAAAGAATGTGTTCTCTATATGTACTGCGTGTAATCAATCACTGATATAGCTCTGGTCAAACGCAAGTTACCACATGAAAAGAGGGGCTGTAACCTAGCATGGCCTTAAATGGCGAGAAACTTGTAGACTCATGTGTACCACTATTGTACACAATTTGGGCCAGAAGAAGGTCATAATCCAAGGTGTCCTGTGTGGTCGCAGCATAACAGAAAAGGTACTTCTTGAGAGCCTAGTTAATCCACTCCATTTGATTAACTAAAGAAAATAGCATGAAGTTAAGTGACATGGTGTTATCTCCAATATTATCAGTCATTAGTTCCTTTATTACACCATAAACTGTGACTCTTGATCACTTATGATCTCCTGTGGCAACCTAAACATTGAAAACACATGCCACATATAATCATGGCCATCTATTCTGAGATAATAGAAGAGGAGCAAGAGTAGATAGTGCAAATTTAGTAAAGTGGTACATGGCCACTATGATAAAGGTAAACCCATTGGAGCTGGGTGCTA
Organism: Massospora cicadina; assembly: GCA_022478985.1. Classification (NCBI taxonomy): domain Eukaryota; kingdom Fungi; phylum Entomophthoromycota; class Entomophthoromycetes; order Entomophthorales; family Entomophthoraceae; genus Massospora; species Massospora cicadina. Next base: position 146,104 of record JAKSZP010002662.1, read on the forward strand.
GTCCAGGGGAATGTCACCTGTGCATAGATTGGGTGCTCTTTCCGTTTCTGAATAAAAAGGGGCCAAAGAGGGTGGATGTACCCCTTATCTCCCAGGGCGACCTCGCCCACATGATAGACAAGTGCAGGGTAACAGCTCTCCCTCTTCAGATCCCTACCCCGGTACTCTTGCTCACCTCAGTTAAACTGGTCAGCCAGATTAAGGAAATCTGTGTCAAGATTACCAAATTGATGTTAAAGAATTTGACCAATGGGATCATAGCTGGATGTTTGTAAAATGCATGCCAAAAAAGGGGCAAATGTCAAATTGTCAGCTGGAATTGTGGACAGTTTCAACTCAGTCTCCAATATTATTGTCAATGCCAACCCCCTCCTGAGATTGTCAGGAATGATCCCTGATGTGCAGATGGTATCTTTAGAAACCATTGCTGATAGTTTGAAAACCTTATCCAGCCAATTGGGAGTTGCAGCTGATGAAACTCTTTTGACCAAACAAATGGCCCAGTAAGTGCATGGGCGTGTTGGGCATCCTAAACCCATTTCCAACCAATTGGGACCGCCTCTAAATGGGGTGGCCTTGGGGAATTCCTATGACTTGTTGGGCTAGATGCTGTCATGCTAACTAATAGAAACACAGTTGAGCTTCAGTTCAGGCAATCGAGGTCAAACTCACAGCAACTTGGCCTGCTTCCAAATTCCTTGATGTTGATTTTATTTAAGATAATCTGCCCCATACCCCGAAAAATTCGCCAGGTTAGGTGAATTTGAGGGACCTGATCCCTGCTTAGACTCACCACAATCAAACACTATTTAATCAGTTGCCTTGCACTGAGAAAATTGTTGGTCAATTTTTCTTCCTTATTTATTAACAAATATCTTTTCCCCAAATTTCTAGTCCTTTATTTTGAAAAACAAACTGCCTTTTCCGCCAGTATTCCAAAACCTCTCAGGGTTATGGCCATATTCCTATGGTACTTTATTATGTGTATATATGAGATTATGGCTCATAGGCATTTATTGGCGGAACTCCTTCCCAGTTCCATAACCGTCATACCAGCAGCAGTGCCACAGGCATTCTGGTTTGCCGTTTGGGTGCTTTGGCACTTGGGCTGGCAGGCCAGTCTAATTCTAACTTGCTGTTTGCCTGACATAATCAACCAACCATCATTCCTAACCACTTCCGCCTTTCAAGTTGGTATTGGCGTAGCAATGGTCCCTTCTTTTCAGCTGAACCAGATTGTGAAGAAAATTTACTCTGGCCATATTAGCCTAGTACCACCCAGAATGTTCAATCCACATCCCTTAGTTGCCACGGCTATCATGCCCATGATAAACCTATTGGTTTCCCCCAACCCTACTACTATCTTTTCTGTATTGTTGGATTCAACTACAGCTGCCTATAAAGAGAACTTCACTTACTTCTTATTACCCATGAAGATTAGTGTTGAGTGCCATCAAGTTTCCTTTGAGGCTTTAATGGATACCAGAGCTGCAGGAATTTTATGAGTGTTGAACTATCCCAACAATTGGACTTATCCTGGATGTATGTCCTTTGGTGATGGTTGCTTCTTCAGCCTCTCAGACCTCGTATCTCGTCCATTGGCCAGTTTCTTTCTCAGTATATAAGTTCAGCTTTTGCAATCATTTCTCTGCAATGCTGAACCTGGTTTCTCGGTTATCTTGTGGGTTGTATGGTGGCTCCAGCAACATGTTAAGATTCACCTGGAATCAAATATGTTTTTATTTTCCAACAATCAAATGAAGGGAGAAACTCCCTTAGTTAATATCCTCAAAAAAACACAAGGCCACAGCTCCATTACTTCCCTCGTTTCCCCTGCGGGCCTTCCGTCTGATTTTCTTGAAGAATCAATGTGCTATCAGAGTATCTTTGATATGAGAAAACAGACCGTCTCCCCCCTCACACAAAATTTGACTTAGGATTCCGAACAATGGTACAGTTGGTGAACATCAACTGCCCCTTGTATCCATACACAGCAGAGGAGGAGGCTCTTCTTAACACCTGGTTATACGGTATGCTCAAAAAAGGATGGTTGTTTAATGAGAGGTCACCAAAAGCCTCCCCCATCGTTTTTGCCAAGAAGGCTGATGGTTTTCTATCCCTGCGTGGATTATGGTCACCTAGCTAAAATTACAGTGAGCGATCCCTACCCTTTACCCCTTGAGCAGACTATCAGTCAAGCAATCGCAAAGCCTTGCATGTTCTCCAAGCTGGATCTTGTCAATGCCTTTAACCAAATAAGGGTAATGGAAGGACAAGAATGGCTGATTACTATTTGTACCAAATGAGGTATCTTTCAGTTCCATTTAATGCCCTCTGGGCTGAAGAACGCACCAGCCACCTTTCAAAGAATGATCAATAGTGTGCTGAGCGACCTCCGGTTTGCATGCACAGTCACATATATTGATGACATCTTGGTTCATTCCCCAACTCCCAAGCAACATGATAAAGACTTAGAAGCGGTCATGGCTGCTTTACACAAGGCGGGCCTGTTTGTTAAGCCTTTGAAATGCGAGTTTTATAAGGAGAAAGTTACTTTTCTTGGGAATCTTATCCTAAAAGATGGTTATGCAATTATGCCCAACAAAGTTAGATGCCATCCGCAAGTGGCTGACTCTGACAACCCAGAAACAATTGTGGAGTTCCTTGGGTACCATTATTTCTTAAAGAAATTTTCTCTGGCCCTTTCCCAGTTAGCTGCTCCGCTCCACCCCCTCACGGGTTAAAATGTGCCTTTCCATGGGACCTCCAAATGCCATCAGGTGTTTTAGTCAATCAAAGAAGTATTCTTATCACCCCCTATTTTAAAACACTTGGACCCCTCCAAACTGTATATCATCACTTGTGATGATTCAGCAGTAGTAGTTGGGGCAGTTCTGCTCCAGGAGCATGATGGCTTAGAACACCCAGTTGCCTACTTTTCACGGAAATTTTCTTCAACTGAGCAATCATGGGCCATCTATGATAAGGAATTGGCAGCTGTAGCATGGGCATTGACCTATTGGCGGTACCTGTTATAAAGTGCCCAGCATGAGTTACCGTGCATATGGTCCACCAAGCTCTTTTATATTTCCGCAAACCCCAAAAATTGGCACACAGGCAGACTCATACCTAATTAGACTTATGCATCTTCAATTTTAAATACAAATTCGTGAAAGGTGCATTAAATGTGCTTCCCGACTTCCTTAGCCACAACCTGGCCCATTGACCCACAGATTTTGAGGAAGTGGACTTGGTTACTGTGATACCCACCTCCCAAATCATATCTATTACTCCGCCTGTAGTCGCCTCAGTAGTGTTAGCTCCAGATGCTCCACTTATTTCATGAGTTTTAGCAGCTCAGATGTCCGCCCCAAAGGAGTGTAGTTACTTGATCAGTTTTTCCTTAAAGCCCACAAACATTCCTTGTATTCCTTGGTGAAGGATCTCATTTATTTTAGGTCGAGGGTTTGGGTTCCTCCTCCCCTTAGAGCCGAGGTGTTTTGAGCGCATCATGATCATTTCATGATCAGTCATCTGAGCAACAAGAAATGCATTGATTTGATCAAGCGGACTTATAACTGGGCAGTTTTAACTAAGGAATTCTCATCCTGGATCGCTGATTGCATTACCCGTGCTTGAACCAAGTCAGATCACTCAGGAGAAAATGGCCTCCTACATCCCTTACAACAGGCGGAGGGTCCATGGACATTGGTGTCCATGGACTTTATCGTCAAACCCCTGTTCTAATGGGTTTACGGCGGTGATGGTGGTGATTGATTGATTGATTGATTGACAAAATTTTACCTACTTATTCTCTGTACTTCCACAATCACGTCAGAAGAAACTGCTCGTTTCTTCATACGCCATGTGTTCTCTATGTTTGGTCTTCCGCAGGAGATTATCAGTGACTGTATACCTCAATTTACAGCGTGGTTCTGGAATGATCTTTTAACCATAGTTAAAAATCACCCCTGTCATTCCGCTGAGTACCATCCCCAGTCCAATGGACAAATTGTGTGTGTTAACCAGATTTTGGAACAGTATTTGCATTGTTACGCGTCAGATTCACAAGATACCTGGGCTGATGACCTCCCTCTCCCCCAATTTGCCTATAATAATGGTACTCACGCTTCTATGGGGGTTTCTCCCTATAAAGCGATGTTAGGTTATAGCCCCTCTTTCTCGGTCAGCCCCTGTCTACATCCAGAGGTTCCTGCTTCCACAGATCATGTTGAGCACATTCGGTCTACCCAATCCTTAGCGCGGAAGCATCTCACAAAGGCTATCAATGATTATAAATGGTTTGCAGATTTTAAACGGCTTCCCAGTCGCCATATTGCTTTGGGTTAGCACGTTATGTTGGATACTCACCATCTGCAGATGCAGGTGCCTTCCCAGAAGTTTGAAAGCAAGTTTTTGGGTCCCCACCTGGTGGAAGAAGACTTTGCAATGGTACTTTCCAGTTAAAACTGACAGCTCATTGGATAAAGCTCCCCATCCTCCACGTGTCTCTATTGTCCCCATTCAAGGAGATCATTCCCGCTGAACCCAAACCCATAGTGATAGAGGATGTGGAATAAGCCGAGGTGGAAAACATCTTAGCATCCTGCAAATCCTGGAGGTTGCTTCAGTATCTCATTGTGTGGAAGGGGTATCTGGCTTATGAGAACAGTTGGGTCAAGGCTTGGGATTGCTCTAATTGCCTGGAACAGGTCAAAGAATTCCATGAGTTCCACCCCAATGCTCCCATCCCCCAAAAAGTTGCGACTGTAATCTCAACCAAGTTGCCCAAGGCTCACAAAAATGTGGCCCTCATGCAGTTTCCTAGCGGTGGTGCCCTTCATTTGGAAAAAGGAAAGGGTAATGTAAGTCCAGGGGAACGTCCCCTGTGCATAGATTGGGTGCTCTTTCCATTTCTTATAAAAAAGGGGCTGAAGAGTGTGGCTGTACCCCTCATCTCCCAGGGCGACCTCGTCCCCATGATAGACGAGTGCAGGGTAACAGCTCCCCCTCTTTGGATCCCTCCCCTGGTACCCTCACTCACCTCAGTCAAACTGATCAGCCAGATTAAGTAAATCTGTGCCAAGATTTTAGAATCAATGTTATAGAATTCAAGACTGACAGGATCAAAGCCGGATGATTGGAAAATGCATGCCAAAATAGGGACAAATGTCAAATTATTAGCTGGAATCACAGACAGTTTTGACTCAGTGTCCAGTATAATCGTTGATGCCAACCCACTCCAAATTATCTTCGGTAATGATCCCCAATGTGCAGATGATATATTTGGAAACCGCCACCAATAGTTTGAAACCATTATCAAGCAAATTGGGAGTTGCAGCCAATAAAACTCATTTGACTGAACAAACAGCCCAACGACTGGTCATGGGCGGGTTGGGCATCCTGAACCTGTTTCCAACCAATGGGGACCGCCCCTACGTGGGGTGGCCTTGGGGAATTCCCATGGCTTATTGGGCCAGACACTATCATGTTAACCAATGGAAACACAGTCGAGCTTTAGTTGAGGCTTTTGAGGTCAAACTGACAGCAACTTGGCCTGCCGCTGAATCCTTTGATGTCAGTTTTATTTAAAATTATCTGCCCCATTCCCCAAAAAATTCGCCGGGTTAGGTGAATTTGAAAGACCTGATTCCTGCTTGGACTCACCACAAAAAAACACTATTAATCTTTGTCTTGTACTGAGAAAATTGTTAGTCGATTTTTCTTCCTTATTTTAAAATAAATATCCTTTCCACAAATTCTAGTCCTTTATGTTGAAAAACAAAACGCCTTTTCCGCCAGTATTCCAAAATCCCTCAGGGGTTATGGCCATATTCCTTTGGTACTTTTTTATGTGTCTATATGAGATTATGGCTCATAGGCATTTATTGGCGGAACTCCTTCCCAGTTCCATAATTGTTGTACCAGCAGCAGTGCCACAGGCATTCTGGTTTGCATTTGGGTGCTTTGGCACTTGGGCTGGCAGGCCAGTCTAATTCTTACTTGCTATTTTCCTGACACTGGGAAGCAAAATAAGGAAATTGAAAGACACCAAGGTCCACGGACCCTCCACCTGCGTCAAGTAAAAAGAAAATCATTTTTTATGATCTATCTGCCTCCGCCTACATGCATGTCATGCAGTTTGTGATTCATTCCAGAAGAACCTTGTAAATGCCGGGGCAATAATATCCTATTTAACCAAATCCAGGCATTTCTTTGAGACTTTGTGCCCATTAGGGCACCAAGTGCATGCAACTTTTTAAATGAAACCTGGGGTACTTCCCCCGCCGCTCTGGGGATGCTCAAACCTAAGCACCACAGATGTGTGCCCAACCGCGAGTGAGGTGGCTCACACCATCCCAAAACTTATGTATTATAAATGTTTGATATACCAGATAGCAAAGGCTACCCAGCAAGTATAGAGTTATTCCTTTTAATACTTACTGCGAGTAATGAGACCAGACTGGCCCCCCAATTTGGACTTATTTGAGAAAAGAGGATTATCATAGCTTTCCAAAGCCTTTTCTAGTCATCGCTTGACTATGGCCAAGGAGCTTGTCACCTGAATTTCTTTAGTGGGAAAGCAACGCTGGTTTCTGGCAAGCCATAGACCATACATCACCCCCATATCGTGCACCAGACCATGAACCCCTCCTTATCTGCAAGTATACTCGAAGGAGCATACAGAGTCAGGATCTCTGGTCAGGCGAGATGATTAGAGGATAACTTACACCTTGGTTAGTATGCTTTCATACCATAGGAGAACACTTTACTATACAGCATCCTCTGCCAGACACTCAGTAAAAAGCGTTTTGCCATATCTCCCCTCTGCATACCTTACAGGAACACAGAAGGTCATCCTCCATATGCTTACTCCACTTACGTAGAGTCGCCTCAGTTACCAAGATGTTGCTACGGAGTTGGATGAGAAAGTTCTATACTGGTATAGACTAGCATCTCTTAACCCTCCTCCCACATGTCCATCAGGCCAGATAACATCTTGCAAGTAATCTGGGACAAGTATGTTGATCAAAGCTCTCTGTCTTGTAACTTCCAGAACCTGGCATATGTGAGCTCTGAGAGTCAGACACCATCACCATATCCCACCTTTAGCCAGTCCTGAAGGATGAAGAGGCTTTCCCATCTAGGCTATCTCCAGCCTTCTCTTCCTTGCGAGAACGCCCACTGATCCTATTCTCCATGACCTTCTGAACTGGCTTCCTCAGCCTCCAATGTAGACATCGAAGGAATTGCTTTCCTCTATAAAGAAAACAGTTCAGTTACATCTACAATATCACATGCCTTCCTTACCAGCACCTTAGATGCACGGGAACATTATTAGCTGATTCCACCCTAAGCACTCTTTGGCCATCGCCATCAAGGAGGTCCCCCAATGAACCGCCCCAAAAAAGTTTTTGAAGGCCTTGCGCAGATGAGGTTTCATCTCCAGTCCCCAAACTCCTCTCCAAAGGGAAATTTCCCAGATCCTTTTCGATGGTCCACTCTCCACCCTCTAATATACCCTTGTTGCCTACCCAAGCTCTAACGTAATCCTTCCAGCAGGCTTACAGGTTCCCCTCACTTGGAATGGCCCCTTGATTAATTCCCCAGCTGACACCAAGATCCTTGTTTAATTTGTCATTGCAAGCCTTAAAAAGGTAAGTACTCCACTATTGGAGCCCAACAAATTGACTTTCTTTTTTAAGAAACCCATGCGATCCACTTAAGCTGAAGTGCTTTGATCATACACCTGACAATAATCAGACCTTTGCCCCTTCTTCATCTCCTGACACAAGATATAATAACTGGTTGACAATACCCATCCCTGACAGATGAACGGAATCACTGAACTCTGTATTTAATTTAATGGAAGAAGCTGGCAGTGAAAATAGTTTTGCAATGTACCATAATCTTTAAAGAATGAAAATTTTCATGACAATGGCCCTGCCCCAATAAGATAAGTTGAGCCATTGCCACTTCCAAGCCCTTTTTTCATAAAGTCTGTTTTAAGTTTAGCCAGATTTTGTGCTGTGACGCCCACCCAAGGATGGGACACTTGAGGTACAGAATTTCCACCACTGTTGCCATCCAGGAGATCATGCTCTTAGGTGCCACATTTAGCATTACTGTTCTGCCAATGGGCCAAGACCTGAGTTTTTAGAATTGACTTTTGCGTTGCTTGCTTTTTGGTACATTTTCAGAATGTTCATTAACACCTTCTCTTCATCTTCCAATGAGACATAAATCCATATACATTCACAAACAAAGAGTACGAGTACTTCTCACCGTTGATGGTAAGTTTCTCCAGTCCAACTTCCTGAGAGTCAATGGGAGGGTATATATTAAAAGAACAAACGACAAGGAGATAGAGGGTCTCCTTGAAGCAAACCCCTAACCACCTAAAAAAGGTGGGAGAGGACCCCATTGATATTGATAACTGATGAGGCTTTCCCAGAAATTGCTTTTTGTAGTCTCAATAAGCGCCCTTTGATTCCAACCCTACTTAATACTTTTACTAAAGAAACTCAAAATTTACCCTATCATTAGACTTTTTTTAATCTAGAAAAAGTAGGCATCCCCTCTGTCATACTGTTTACTTGCCCACTCTTCTATCAAGTGAAGCAGCATCAAACTATCAGTAATTGAGCGCCTTGGAACAAACCCATTCTGCTTTTCTCTGACAACGTCTGCCACGACCCCTTTAGCTAATTGATTATATCTTTATTAAGATCTTATATGTCAACTTTGGGCAGAATCAACGGCTGATTGTTCCATATGATAGTGAAAGCGTCCTTCTTTTACATCACTATCACCATGCCTTTTGAGAACGCCGCTTAATTGCACTGGAGACTGGGAGTTAATTTAGAGCTCAGCAAGCATCTCAGACATATCTGCTTGAAACAACTTGTAGAGATAAAGGATCAACCCATCCTCCCCAGGAGCCTTGCTATTCTTTACTTTGCAGATGACTTCTAGCACCTCTGATTTGCAGAGCTTGCTACATAGTTGCTGCTGATTCTCCTTTGGCAGTATCTTTAGTGCTTATGAGTACATTGGATGCCTCTGGGTAATTCTCATAGGGGTCATAAAGGTCCTCATAGTAGGATTTGGACACATCAGCCCTGCGAGCTGCATCCTTCACCTCAACTCCCCACATCACAAAGCGACAAGATTCCTGCCAAAAGTTTAAATGCCACTCCTGCCTTTCAGAGTAAATCCAGATTGCTGTAAGAGTCCTCATCCCACCTATATTTCCTTTGTTTGAGGCAACTCACCATGAAGGCTCTTATCAATTTTTGCATACACTTCATCCTTGGCTATGTAGGCAGATGACCCATGACTGCAGCCCGCTTGCAGGTACTCTCAAAGCTCCTCTTCAAGGTTTCATGCCTCAAACGGATGGTTCCTAGCTGCCACCAAAAATTTCACATGCCATCTTAAGATCAGCCTTCATCCACGACCATTTTACTGGCGCATCTCGCTTGCCCACTATCTGTCTTCTCCACCGACTCACCTTCTTTCTTGAGATCTGCTGAAATAAAGACCACTTCAGGAGTTCAAGGTTTAGTCTCCATATCCCTTTTCCTGGAGAAGCAACCTGAGGGTCACTTATCTGAAGTTCAAGGGGCCGGTGGCTGGAGCACCTGGATCATGATTCTTAAGGATCAGCTTGCAGTGACTCAGATGATTCTGGGGAACTGACACAAGGTCAATTCGGGAGAAACAGTACACCTGGACGTAAGTGCACCCAGTCTCTCCTTTCTCACCATGCCCCGCTTTCCACACAATCAGTAGGCCTAGGTTGATCATTAAACTAACCATCTCATGGGCTCCAGGATCAACTCCGGTAGCCTGAAGCCTCAATCCTGTCATCTCTAAAGCAGACACAGTTAATGTCTCCCCTTAGCACTACTGACCCTCAAATGCCTTTCTCCTGTATCCTCAGGCCGACCTTCTAGAAGAAGTCCTTCCTTTCATACCCACAATTGAGCGCATATAAGCCAATAAACCAAATTTATTCCTCTCCAAACAAAAAACATTACTGCCACTGCTTTTCTTAGAACCAATACCCTTTTTTCCATCACCTTAACTTTATCCGCCCACAAGACCAAATTACTTCCTTTGGTTTCTCCCCCTCCCTCTTTCCCTCCCCTAAGGACGAGTCTGAGTTTGGTTGATCCACCAAGTGAGAGTAAAATTATTGCTCCAGAGTGAATTGGTAAGACCAATCCTCTTCCACCACAGGTTTGGATTTAGTTATCAGCGAGGAAGTCGGGATCTATCCCATGTTGTTGCAATCTGAATTTCACCCGCTGCCACTTCCTGAGAACATTCATACCCCGTGCATTAACAAATTCAATCCTTATAGCCATAGGTTCAAAACTGAAGAGGCTTATGTGTTATGATTTGAGGGTCCCCATCCTCTTACACCTCAGCTGGTTTAGCGGGACCACATTTCTTCCTCCCCTTTCAAGTACTAAGCTGGGATGGGGGTGGTGGCTGCTTGGTCACAGCAGCTTCCAGAATCTTGACATTGTCAGTTTCCTTGATAGACCATTTCACTTTAGTTTGAGGAATTTGGCTAGAAGGCCCTGGCCCACTATTTCTAACAAACAGCACTTCAATCACCTCCGCCTCTTCCCCTATGGGCCTTGCGCACTCCAACCCACCCACATCCATTGTGATAGCACACCTTTTCCTAAATTAGGTAATAGGGAGAACCCATTCATTTCCAATGCATGCTGTTCCATAATGTCCTTTGCAGTACGGGCTATAACGCCAATAAGCTCAATTTGGAGTCTAGCAACTTCCCGCGCCTTCTGGGTCCGCTTTAACACCTTGTTGACCTTTCTGGCACCTTTCAGCACCTTGGCCACCGCCTCTGAACTGTCGTTGCCAATCGCCGCCGCCTCCTTTGCCTTGGATCTTAACTCAGCTAGATTCTTCAACGCCTTCTAGAAAGCCAAGTTCTCTTTCTCTGAGGGCACCACAAGTGGCACCCCCTCTCTAGGACCTTCAGATTTGGCCACTGCCGCAGGAGGTTTATCATGGGGACATTTATCTCTGGCGTGCCCCTTCATGCCACAAAAAAGTCATCTGTCCAGCGGTACCACAGTGACACTCCAGGTCCCCAAGATAACTGAACGAGGCAACTCTCCACATGACTTTGAAGGTTCTACTTTTTAACCCAAGTTTCCAGAGCCTACGTTGAAATTTTTCAAGCTACTGTTCTTCAGCTTCATTTTTTTGCAGCTTGCTCTCATTAAAGGCGATCACTCTGCTAAAGCCTTTTGCTGAGACATCATGGCCCCTCTAGTGATAACAGGCGGCATGTCCCTCAGTAAGAACTTCCAATCTTGGTGCCAATGTCGAGACATATGGCCTCCTCATTCTTTGTGCTCAAACCAGCAGCCAAAACCTGTTCCTCAGAAGCTTAATATGAAAAGGCATAATTTTCAACCCTGGAGCCAAATGTGAAATATGGAGTGGGGAAAACCTGCACACCTCAATTACGCAGCCCATAAGCATCACCTTAAACCACCCAGTCTTCACTAGCAGCGTAAACCAACTTGAGGCTCTCCCCATGCTTCCCGTCAAATCTTTTGAGGGGCCAGAGTTTTCCGCTTCAAAGAGCTTAGTTCTGACCCCAAATCCATTAGTGACCATCACTCCAAAGGAGGCCGGAGGCTTTTGTGCAACAGGGGCCTCCCACGCTGTTGACTTGTTAACGGAGTTGGTCTCTCCAGTCTGTTTTTGTAATGGAGTTTGCTCTCCAAGCCCTTTTTTGTGCTGGAACCATTGCAGCCCTATTGGTCAGTCTGTCAATTTAAGTATTTGAGTGATCTTGCCTTTTGCTGCACCAGTGTAAGCCCACGTAAGCTACTGGCCACTATCCATGTTTTAGGCCAATCTAGAAAACTGCGGTGATTATTGTAGACAGGTGGCTGAAGCCCAGCCAATCAGGAGTACCCACCCTTGTCTTTTAGACCTGCTTTTTCAGCACCCCGACTCATAGAAAAGTACTCTGAAAGACAATATGACTGACTCTTGCCTCCCCGTTCCTGGCCATATTCCCCCCTGAAGATGAGTGGAAGCACCCTCAAGGAATGGTTGGATCACATTAATTAGCTTCCTTCCCACACCTCTTTCACGCCACTACAGGATCCTTCTGTTGTGCCTCTTTGGGTTCTGGCGTTGGCTACTCCCCCATGTTTACACACAGGCTTTCCTTGGTCATTCCACAAGAAGACCCCAGCTTACCCTACCAGGCTCCCAATCCGGTCATTCTCTCATTCCCTGAGTGCCCCACCATGGGGGGTCGTGGCATGCCTGAATAACCTCAATTTAGAGGTTTGGCGACACTCACGGCCTCAACTGAAACTTTATATTCCCTTCTGCTAGGGAATAATGGGACCGCTTATGCATCAAAAGTGCCAGCTGGTCCAAAACTCCAAACACTCCAAGCAAACTGTTTGTCCCATTAAAACACTAGAGACCAGAGGCACTTCCAAAGCCCAATCCGCCACCTAAATTGTGAGAGGAGAAATAACTAAGACTTGGTTGGCAGAATTAGAGTGGTTAACTCCTACTCATCTGCCCCAATGGACTCAACGCAGGGTTGCGACTCAAGAAGTTTGGAAGAACATTCAACGTCCCTTTTATGAACTCATATTAAAAACTATAACTGCAGAGGTTGCAGTACTTTTAGACAAGATGGTGCGCCAACTTCTGAAGTTTCTGAAAATACATATGAGCCTGATGATCCATCTAAACGGTCACCTCATGTTTCACAACCTTTAGAAAATACTTCCAGAGGGTAAAGGACTAGCTATGGTGGCAACTCACTATCATAAATGACCAGAATTGTTCTGAAAAAAATAAATTTTTGGAAAAATAAGAACCTTAGTGTTCCAACCCCATTGTGCACCTGCAACAATACCACCCCATAGCGGCGATGAGGCGTCACATGGTATAATAAACAGCTTGGTGGGGTCCGCGTTTTTGAGAACATGATGTGCCAAAAGCCCCTCATTGATGGCATTGAACGCCTGGTAGCACTTTCTCCATCCAGTGGAATGGCACATTAATCCCAGCCAGGGGTGCAACAGCACGGCCAGCTGTGAGAGGGTGGGAGATAATTTCTTTAAAAATATGATGGTGCCTAAGAAGCTATACAACTGCTTCTGAGTCATAGGAGTTACCAACTCGAGGATTACCTTAAGCTTACTGAGGGGATAGCATAATCATCTTTCAAGACTAGATTAACCAGAAAGGTAACCTCTACCCAGAAGAACTCACACATGGATGGCTTTATGTAAAGTTCTACCTTGTGCAACGCAGCCAGCACCGCCTCCAGGTCCTTCTAGTGCTGCTTAAAGTAGGGGAGTGAAACAGATTTTAGTCGATGTATGCCACCCCACAAGTGAAACTGAGGTCACAAAGCACATTGCAATCATCTTTAGAACGTGGTCAGGCGATTTTCATGCTGAAGGGCATCAATAGGAACAGAAATGTGCTCCTTCTGGTCTGAATTGCTATAAGCTATTTCTGTCCTTCTGCACCCAGATCTCATATAAAAAAATTTACAAGGTCAAGTTTTAAAATACTGAGATTTTGCAATTGCCTGTCTGTTCGCCTTCTTAAGGGGAAGAGGTTAGGGATTATGAATGGTAATATTATTAAAATGCTCATAGTCGACACATGGTTTCAATGTACCATTAACCTTATGAGTTAAGACTATAGACTGTGCAATAGGGGACATATTCATTAAAGGCCACACCTTCTTGATCATATCATCAAATTAAAACTCCAACGCCTTATCCTACTGCGCCATGTAGGGATACAGTGGACAGTTGCTGTTGGTCATTGATACTATCAAACAGAAGCCAAGTCATAATCAGAATGTGACAGAAGGCTATTAGCCTAAAACAATTAAAAAATATCCTGATATGCCCTCAAACCAGGGGAAAATCTGGCGGAAGGCCCACTGAGAGAGGAGCGACATGATGGAACTTCGCCCCCACTCCATCGAAAAGGTATCAATAAGGGAAAACTTCCCCACAACAGGTTATTTTCAAGAACAGAATATTCAAGTCTAAGATAGTGCTCATCTGCTGCTGATTCTACCACCCCACACCCATAATGACCGTGAAGAGCAAATCTGGCACTCCAGTGAACTGGTCACAGATACAGAACTGGTGAAACAAAAAAGGCATGGGATCCATAATTTTTATGATGCCATTATAGTGGACAATGCACCCATCACGGATGACCAAACTTCCAAGTCTTAGTCAAGATCCTGCTCTAGTTTTAAGATCTTAAACTTTCCCGCTGCTCCCATATCTACACGGGTATCAACTGACACCCTGTGTACACACAACCAAATTTTCAGCGGCATTATACAAAAAGCAATGTCCTGTTTTAAAGGCAACTGCCTAGGATTCTGCTGGTTGGGTGTTAATAATCATGGATTCATCCAAGGGGAAACTGAATGGTTGGGGAATTGGCACCCTTCCCTGTTAAGAACTTCTTAAAATCTTCACACTTGGACTTTGACAACAAGGGAATCAGAGGATTGAAGGGCACCTGATCCAGCGCAGGAACCATGTCACCAACTGGCGCCAGAGAAGGGGAAATTGCATCAATGGGACAATTAGACACCGCAGTATTATCCAGCACTAACACACATACTCTAGGAGCTTGGCTCATACTGGAGCTCAGATTAAACAATGATGGGCCCAACAACTGATCATTTAACACCCTTTTTAAGACTTATTCAGTAGGGAAATTTTTCTTATCACACCCACCCCACTCAATGCCAGCAAGAGTGTAGCGCCAATGGAGGCTGCCGTCATGCACATCTGATCCAATAGGCTCACCTGAGTGACCCAGGCAGCATGATTATCAGATACAAAGTCCAAAACAGCACAAAATACTCCAATACTATGTCCAATGTGAGCCAAGTATAGGACCTGGTCGCGGAAAGCTTCTGCAAACAAAGACAGATTGGACGCTTCAGTGCCCAGGGAAAAACTGGAGAAGGAGAGCCAATTTTTATGTCACCTGCACAATTGATGACTTCAACAAATTAGAGGGTCAAAATCCCTGCTTGGTCTGGCCAATCATAAGTTGCTAACACCCATTGGTGTGCATTACTCTCTACGGCGACCAACAAAGCCACACTTCTCTTTGCGCCTTTCAGAGAAGTCTGAGCCATTGTGTTTGCCAAAAATCACACTTGCAACCCAGTGAGGTTATCCAACACTATGTTCATAATCTCCACGTATGGGACAGATGAGCGCCCCCCCCAAAAAAAGTAGGATAAGACTGGAATTGAGCCTTCAGGTTGAAATACTTGGTCAGGAGCTCCCCCATCACTGCTCAGGAGCACCCAACTTATATGCCAACAGACCACTTGAACAGCACAAGTCTGAGCACTGACTACAGGTACATGTGGTAGACAAGTCTATTGCGTCACCATCCAAATAGAATGGTGGAAATGGAGGAAATAAGGTTCAGTCAATTATGTCATAGAAGTGGCAAATAGAAAAAGATTATGGCCTGCTATCAGGGTGCATGAGCACCCAGAAAGCAATACAGAGTGCATTGAACCTCGTTGTCCAAATAACCTGGTAGTTATCATGGGAGCAAAGCTATCAGAAGGCAGAGACTGATGACCACCATCCACGCCATTCCTACTAGTAACCAGACTGTAGCCGCCAAGTTGGCAGCAGATTGTGCCACAGGTAACTCCTTAGGAACCACGGAGGGCCCTGGATGGGCTAAGGATCCACTGATTGTTGAGTGAGTGGTAAGATCACAGAACCTTTCCCAGAAGGGAGAAATGATCTTCACAAAGATAGTACATCTTGATATCAGAGAGCGTCCACTAGCGGGGACATCCCCAACAAGCCACTAACTTGGTAACCCCATATGGGAATGGTAGACAGAAACGTTGTGAGAATGTTAACTAAAACAAGTCAATGTGCAACCCTGTAAACATAATACTGGGTGTGCAGCTGTGTCAGGAAGTAGTGAAATTTTATAGTACTGGAAAAATGGGTTGAAATGGAATTTTTTTATCAAACAAAAATATTATGAATTGACTGACAACTGTAAATTGAGGGTTATTTTGTTATGAGTACTAGGGGGCTTAGGGAGTAAAAAGGGAATGCATGAATGAGAGTATCGCAATCTCATTTGATTTCTGGTGGAATGAGATTTTGCAAAGAACTCAGTGCTAAATCAACCTTCCGCTGTCCAGAAACTTTTGCTCAAATCTAGCCGCTAGATATTTCCTTCCCCTGCAGTTCTGCTTGTAGGATCAATGATAATTTGTTCAGTGCACAACTTTTTGTGCCCATGGTCAGGTCTTATAGGGGCTATCCCATTGGGTATCAATGGGATTTGTTGCCCTTGACCCCCCTGGAGTTGGACACATCAATCTATTTAGATTTTTTGCCTCTTTGGTAGAGCCCAAATTGTCACCAGGGATAAGTGCCTGTCACTTTTCTTCTGACGGCGTCCTCGCACTACTGCCACCTCCACGCAAGCCTCCTGATCCACTGGAGCAGATCTTGCATGGTAAGATAAGGGGAAAGGGGGCAACCTTGATTGTGGTACGCCATCACCTCCTTTTATCCACCACGTGGGCCAAATCGCCCTAGGTTATGAGGTAAATGGCCACCTTCTTTACCCCTTTCTAAATGTGGAAAAGAAATTCTGTGTGAATAAGCATAGAGGCCACTCCCCTGGACAAACAGCGAATAAAAGATAGGGCTAATATTTAAAAATATTGTAGTTCTTCTCCTCATTGGAAGGGGACTCATTTATTTGAATTAACAAAGGTATTTTAACATCTGCAAAAAGAGGATAATCTGACTGTAATACCCAACCATTCTTGTTGGGACCATCTAGTACTAAAAAAAATACCCAACCATTCTTACAATAAAATTTCTCATCTCAGAGCAATTTAGGCTGCGGCATCTGAATGATGACAGTAACTTTATCATTCATCAGAAAAAATTCATCTTGTCACACTTTATGGACCAATAATTAATTTTACTATGAAAAAAATGTTTTAGAGGGTTTATTATCAGTGAGGCTTGAACTTTACCATTGAGAGTCATCATTAAGATGAATAAAATGTGCATTAAAAATTTTCAGAAAATGGTAATTTTGTTACGGAAATTTACACAATGGTTTAATATAATTGCCTTAATAGAGCATCCATGGCTATATAAAAGGTGGAAGAGGAATTTCAAGCCATATGGCATCAGTATAGGTTTAAGTAATCTATTGAAAAGAAAAGAGCACATTCTTACAGTCTCAGGGGGATAAATAAGCTATATTAACCTCTGGTAAGATCCATTGCATAAAATACTCTGACTCAGAAAAATTAGAATATTTAATCCTTAATTTTAGGAAGTGAGTAACTATAATTTCTAGTGATTGATATTTAGACTGTGGTAATCCATGACAACTTGGTAGCCCTCATCCTTCTTATGGATTAGTAGCATTGGGGTGTTAAAAGGCTTTTGGATGCTTTATGTTATCCCTCATCTAGTATCTGCTTCAGTTTATCCACTTGGGCTACCTCTACTTTAGATTTCTAAAAGAGCAGGCTTTTAATGGAGGATGATTCAAAATTTTTAATGTGGTGGACAATTTGCTTTCATCTTAACATAGTAATTAGGCCCATTTTAATATCCTTTTAATTTTTCCAATTGGGCCTTTACATCCTAGCTCTTTTCTAATATAAGAGTCACAAATTTTACTTTTACTCAATGCAATTCATGATAGTGCCATAAGCACAAAATCTTTAGAGTACAAAACATTTAACATATGAGATTTTCTCAATTGAGCAGTTTCATGATGGCAATGATTTTATGATGTTACATAAAGAGCTTGTTTGGTTAAGCCTTTTTAACAATATAGTGATAGCTTTTCATAGGCGGCAGATGGTATAATAGGACAAATTAAAATTAATTGTATCAATGGTTTGTCTAAATCAGACCTTTAATACTGTGTGTTGGGAATAGAAATTAGATGCAAAAAACCACTTTAAAAAATGATAGTGTGGGTATAGAAATCATATGGAGAGCATATATTAGAATATGATCTTTGGCATTGACCTCTTTAGAAGGACCCTAGTATTAGCTCCTATGACTTGACACTCACATGGCATATAGATGTAAGATCCACCATAAAGACACAAATATTGCTTTGGAATTCTCTAAACTTTTAGTCAAGAAGTCAAATAGTATTATAACTCACTACCTTAGAAGGGATCTATTGTACCTTGAAGTTGATAACTCAATTAAACCACTCATTATTTGTGCTTTAATAAATAACTCATAGCTTCTGTTTTCCAAGGCTACAGAGGGAGAAATTAAAAGCTTACCAAACTAAGAGGCAATGCCAAATAAGCTCAATGGCTCTTTCAGGTTGAGCTCTTGCAGTTATATAACTGGCCTTGTATATTAAATCAAAAGATACTTTTATTTTTTTAAAAGGCTGAAAAATATATAACTTATAGAGAGTCAATACCAAAATAACTATAATATAGATTTTGTGCACCACTTCTACTTAATGATGGAAAATTTATAGTTGTCTGCAGCTTTTTATAACAGATGAGGTTTGTAGCAACGTAAAGTTGAGTTTTTGGTTTTCCCGTCATTGTTTTTATAATTTAAATATTTTATCAGTTAAAGATTGACTTTTACTGGTGGAACAATCAGTAAAAGTTTGACTGGGAAATTAACAATATAGAATAAATAGTTAAATATATTGCCTTTAATTTGATTTGGATATTAACTTTTACTGGAGAATCAAGTACTAAACAGCCAGAGCTACTATGCACAGAATTAGTGATTTAATGTATATGGAAATTTTAGGCAGAGGAAACATCTTGCCTTGAGCAGACAAATCTTTTCCTCCTCATTATAGGGCGTCAAAACAAGCTCTATATTTCTGATTGGTGCTTTTCAAGAGACACAGAAATTCTGAGTAGATACTTCAGGCGGTGCCACGCTAAGATGTAAGGTTGAGCCTTAGGAGTAGAGCATAGCTGTTCAACAGTCTTGAAAAAATTGGTGGAACTTCTTTAAAGATTGTGATATTCAGCAGAGATGAAAGGCTGTGTTTGGAAGCCTTAAGATATAATTGAGACTTAAGCGTTAAGTTGAGTGCAAACAGGGAAGTGATAATGGCTTTATTAAAAGTAAGCCAATTTTCTGATTTTAGAATCTGAGCAGTGAGTTAGAATTATTGGTCAAGCTCAAGTATAGACTCTCCTTAGTTTATACTTATTCCCAAATGCTCAAAATTGGTTAGTTAAAAGTTAGTCACTTCAAAGTTCTTTTTCTTAGGCGACCTTAGCATCATCTCAAGTGTGAAAATACACTATGTGTGGTATCATGAAGTCCTAAGTATTCTAGTTAAGGAAAGTGGACAGGTTCTTAATCTTCTGATAATAAGCAATATTCTTTAATGCACAATCATAAACATATAATAAGGAAAATATATTTTCTTTATCAAGGACGTACTTTCTCTAAAATGAGCGCTTATACAAGTTGTCATGAGGTTGTTAGCTGGGCGACCACATGAATAGATATAAAAAAGTATGTAAGCGGAAAGGACTTAGTCTTAATTGTATATTTTTACAGTTTTATGGCATCTAATTAGGTAGTTAACTCATTTATAGCTTCAATCATGAAATTGATTTACTTGTGGGCGATGTACAGGAAGTCAAAGAAGCAAGCGTGAATTAATTTATTTATTTCATAACTCAAGTTATAAGCCATTCCTTTGTACTAATTAGTGATGCTTGAATTAAAGATACATAGTCTTAATCCCTGAGCATAAAGGGTTAAAAAACAGGGATTAAGTAGTGTAATGGTATTATGGTAAGAAAACCTCAATAATTAGAGAAGCTCTGTCATGATATGTAAATTAACTTTAACTGGCCTAACTCAAAATCTACCTGTTGTAATTGACACAATAAGGAGGTTTATCTATCATCAGGGGATCCTAGAACCAGCTCTTGTCCAGATGGCCAAGGGGGGAAAATCTTCCAGGACTACCAGGATATCCAAGGTCACTAGGTTTTGGAGGGTTCAGAAGGACTTGAGTTATCTAGGAAATTCCAAGTTTTGTGAAACAATACTAAAGGTAGTATAAGAGCTTCTTCCTATAAACCTTAGGGTATAAATATGAGTTTGTAGCTCAGATTCACAAGTTTAATTGGGTTCTGGGCTAGTACTCTAAGTTGGATAAGGTATGTATAGAGTTCTGACAAACAAATATAACTACTCCTATTTTAAATTGAGCCAAATTTTATCAATATATCATAAAAGATGGAAGTACCCAAGATTAGCACAATTAAATCCCCACATAAGGAAGAAGAACTAGATTTTTATGAGTCAGTTATGCAACATCTTCAAGATGTTGAGGTGCCAAAGAATTTCTTGATGATGGAACTGCTCCAGTAACAAATGGTATAAGGCTTTATGGACGTTTTTCATAAGTATCCGTAAGTCCCAATCCATTTTGATGTCCATTGAGGGTCTTGTAAAAATTTATCATATGAGTCAGCACTTATAAGGCTTGTCTCAGTTGGCTCGTCCACCTGGGGAAAAAAGCTCCAGATGTAAGGAACTGCATTTAAATTTAAAAACAAACTCTATAGCTGAACATGATTTCCAGATGGAGATATAGATTCACTTCCTTGAGACTGGTAATTAATGATTACTTGACATAATAGATGGTGTCCCTAAATTAGTAAAATCAGTTACTAATGTGGGAAACCAGCTGAATTTTGGCTTGCTGGTGCTTTTACGCCGCTGGATTCCCCAAAGAATTTAAAATAAAACTTAAAATAAAGCGCTATAAAAATTAAATTCTATGTATTTTAATATAAGCGTGGGGGTAGAGTAAAAAGTGATCCCTTCCCAATATTTGACAATTAGTATTTATATTAATTTTGAGGGTCAGAGGGAATTTGGGGGTAAGTTTGGAATAGCTTCAATGCTTCCAAATTTAGTTAATATGCGTGCCAATCCTTTCAGATCTTGTAGAAAGTAAGTTGAGTTTGGTAAAACAGAAATTGGGGTTCTGGGGCAGAATAAACCCATGCAGCAAGGTTTTGATATACCACAACTAATCACCACTAGAGAAAATTCTTTCACCTCAGGGGACCTCCGCCACGCCTATAAAAGGGGGTGGCCCCTGTGTAGGTGTTGTGATGGACTTGGTGATGGTTTGGGGAGTACCTTCCCCTAGTTGCCCCAAAGTCCATTGAGCAGTTGGCAAAATCCAATTGTTCAATTTTATAGTTAGTGCCCATTCAGGTTACAAACTAGTGTTACCCCAATCAATGGGGTTCCACCAAGAGTCAGCTAGGGTCTTTTGGCTGATCTTCTTGACATTATCATTTAAATCACTTTTAAGCTCATTGGAGAATTGCAAAGGGCTGACATTTCCCCTTTTTGGCTGAATTTGACCTACAACATTCTTATTTTTCAGCAGCAAGGGCAAATGTCTGACATCACCCCCCTCAAGAATGTTGGGGAACGACTAAGGCAATAGAAATTGTCTATGGACCCAATTAATGGTAACTCCAGAAGTGAGGGATTTTATTGAATACTCATCCCCTCGCTTATATGCAATTGAGAATGGCCCTTCCCAGATGGACCCAAGTTTCTCCCTTCTGGGGGTAATACAATTATGATTATAAAGTATCAAGTCAGATAATTGGAAAGAGGGAAATGGGGCCCAGAGCTCATTTGAAGCTTGTCCCTCTTTTTTAACTGTCTTTGCTAAGTTTGTCATTGCCTCAGATTGCAACTGTATGATATACTGGGCTAACTTCTTCATAGCTTGCTCAGGATCAATATTGTCAGTGAAGATATCTTTAGCAAGTAAAGCTGGAACCCCAGGTTCTCACCCATAAAATACTCGGAAAGGCGACATTTTCAGGATCTGATGATAGCTGATGTGGTATGCCATGAGGGCACTTGGTAAGTACTGATCCTAGTGGAGGGGATCTGAAGTAGCATTTTCCGTAATATAGAACCAACATCCCATTTACTCTTTCCACTGTGCCATTTGTTGAAGGATTGTATGGGGCGGAAAAGAGCTATCGGGTGCCCATAGAAGTTGTGGGATCTTCACCACTCGGGAGGTGAAGTTTTTTCCATTATTGCAGAGCAAAACTTGGGGGCAACCATGTCAGGTAAAGATATATTGGTGAAGGAAAGTGGCCGTGGCCTTAGCCGTCTGAGCTGGGATAGCCACTGCCTCACCCAATTTGGTAAAGTGATCAATTCCAACCAGTATAAAGCGAATTCCTCCTGTTGTTTGAGGAAGTGGGCCAACCACATTGAGACTTAATGTGTGGAAAGGCTGTTGAGGGGTGGCAGGCTGATATTGATACTTTGTTTTGAAGGTTGACTGCTTCTTACATGTTAATCAGTCATCCAAGACTTCAACAATGGTCTCCATGATTCCTTCCAAAATAGTAACGTTCTTTTACCCATTCATAGGTTTTCTGCATTCCATTATGTCCTAGAAGGGTATGAAATTCCATAATGACAAGTACTCGCTTTAAAGGTCAGAGGTAGGTCTTTCTTTCACTTTGATACTTGAATTGAAGCCAAATTCAGTTTCCTAAAAATACAAAACCTGACCACTTGATTGAGCCCAAACTTACCAATGTCGATGCAATTGATGCCTGCTTCCCTGGCTTGAGGTGGTGATGCGCTGCCATCTGGCATCTTTCAGCTGCCGCCAAAGTGCGCCTGGGCTGGCTCTGCTATCCTTCCAAACGCTACAGGGTGTTATGTCCCCCCTTGGGACTTAGCCCAACACCTTGCAAGCTCTCAGGAAGTGCTCCAGAGCCCTTTGGTGCTCCCACAGAGCAATTATCATTTCAGCCTTTGGGTTGAATATGGGATTTTTCCCATATGCAAGCGCGGCCATCATTGAGATGGCCACGGCAGTTATAAACCCACTGGCTTTATTGACTTCCACCCCTTTAAGGGGTACTTATACCTCAACTTCTTCTCAGAAGCTGATGCAGCAGCAGCAGCCAAGCTGCAATTGATTTACAAAAAAATTCCGCTCCCCACTGTTTGCACCCGGCTCCTGGATGAGCCACTTTGGTGGTCCAGTTCACTGGGTTGCCCTCCTACCTTCCCCCTGAATTCCTCCATTACAAGCTCACAGAGGGTTTGGCCATTTATGGTGCAATCCCCAGGTTGCAGTTTGTGGTGCCCCATGGGGCAGATTGTCTGGCAGACCCTCACGCCTTTGCAATGATCCGCTCATTTAATTGTGACACCCATCTCATGATTCCCCCCCCGCACTGTGATCAGGTCTGCCCCTGATCATCCTTTTTGGGTGCATGTCAATAATGGGCCGCACCATCTGCCCCTTGTGCTTCGAGCTTGACCACTCAAAATGCAAGTGCCCCATGGTTGCCACTTCTGCTGCATCTGCCACTCAGGGCTCAGGCGCCACCCTGGCGGCTGCCTCACTCCACTTTTTTGAATGGGGCTTGATCCTTTCATCCCCAACATTGGGGAATTCTGGTGCTGCTTCCAAAGCAGTGGTTAATCAAAATTTATGAAAATTTAGAATTTTGAAAATTTAACCGGATTATGGAATCTGAGTTAATGGCTGAACCAGATTCAGCTGAGCTGCCATGGTCAACAGCATGTGGCCAATCAGCTCCAGCCATAGCCCCAATTCCTGTTTTCTGGCCCAGCGCTGGCCAAATCCAATCCATTTGAGGCTCTCAAATGGATTGAGGAGGACAGATGACTGTGCCACATGAAACCGGATTTTGCTCTGGAGGAGTTCTTTGTTGACCCTCCCAAATAATGTTCCCACCATTTTTGTCCAAAAAACAGTTTTCCCATTTATAAAATTATTAACACGATGGCAGTTGCGGCTGCAGCTGCCCTGGCCAACAACCACCTCTGCTAGCAACTCCATGGGGCAATGGAGCCCCTTGTTGAAGGTATTCCTATCCCCAATTTTCCTCATGATTTTAAGGAATATGTGAATTATGAAATTGAGGAGCTTGCTTTTGGTGCGAGCCGCACTTGCATCAATGCAGCAAAAACTTCTCTTTTTGACCCCAATTATCTCAAAACCTGCTGGCGCATCAAGTCATTTACTTGTGTGCCAGCTCTCATCATTTTTGCTGAGCATCAACTTTCTCAATATGTTGAGGTGATGGACACTGCCGGCCTCATTAACAAAGAAAACCCCCAACTATACCTCCTTATGCCCCATGTCGCTGATGCTCCCACCCCAATGCTGTCCGTCATGGTCCACCAGTTAAAGCGGGCGCTAGACAAAAGTTTCCCCGAAGCCTCCTCGCCCTCTGATATGGCTTCCTAGGCTGATACCCTAGGGACTATATTAGGAATTTTTTTAGTTTATGAGAAATCCCTTTGTCCCATTTGCAAAATAAAGATGCGTGGCGACTCCCCATTTTGGGTTGGGCACCACTAGTACTAAGAAAGAAGGTTAGAGGTAGGGTTCAGTTCACCCCAAATTTCTTGTATAGATGGCCATTATCCACCTTCGTGTTATGGGAATGGGGAGCTAGCATCTTCTGTACTGGTTCATCTTCATCAGCCCATGCGTCAGGAGTCATAAGGAGATCATGTAGCCTCTCAGCTTCACTATTGTCTAAGTGAAGAACAGGAAGCCTTGTTAATCCATCTACATTAATGTGGCGCATTCCTGCCCTATGTTCGATGGTCATATCGTAATGCTGTAGCTTCAGAGCCAGTGAGCCAACCGCCCTGTGGGGTCCTTCATATTCTGCAACCATTTCAGAGAGGCGTGGTCAGTGATTACTTTGAAGGGGGTCCCATATAGGAACGGGCGGTACTGTTTGACAGAGAGAAGAACAGCCAAGCACTCCTTCTCCATGATGCTGTAGTTACGCTCAGCTTTAGAAAGCATTTTACTGAAGTAAGATACGGGATGATCAATTCCATTTTCATCCAGATGGGCCAAAATAGCGCCAACAGAATAATTGGAGGCATCTGTAAGGAACTTAAAGGCTTGCCATAGTCAGGATGACGTAGTATGGCCCTTTTTTGCAATAAGGCCTTCAGAGTCTCAAAGGAGGCCTGTTGTTCAGCGCCCCAATAGAAGGGGGTGTTCTTGGCAAAGAGACGTATAAGAGACTCACTAAGTTGGGCGAACTTGGACATGAATAGATGGTAATATCCCATCATGCCCAAAGAAACTTGGTTGTCATAGAGGGTTTTAAGAGCAGGCATCTTAGATATTGCTTTAAATTTATCTTGCAGAGGTTGTATCCCATCTTGGAATATGGAGTGTCCAAAAAAATCCAACTTCTCTTATTGAAAAAAGTACATTTAGAGGGCTTCAGCTTTATGTTAGAGTCCCGCAAACATTGAAACACCTCTTTTAGGTGTGTGAGGTGATCATTGAATGTCTTAGAGAAGACTGTAATATCATTAAGGTAGACGATCACACAGCTCTGATTAAGGTCCTGGAGAATATGATCCTTTGCCCGCTGAAAAGTAGCAGGGGCATTGCACAACCCTGAGGTAAATGAGTGGGTTGAAACAAACCCTCACTGCAGATAAGGGCGCACTTCTCCTGATCGTTTGGAGAAAGATCCATCTGCCAATACCCGCTAGCCATATCCATGGCGGAGAAGTATTTAGACCCAGAGAGTTGTTCCAGAGCGTCATTAATGCGGGGGTTAGGGTAGATGTCCTTCTTGGTAAGGTTATTCAACTTATGGTAGTCCATCACTACCCAATGACCTCCATTTTTCTTTTTTATCAATAGGAGTGGAGATGACCAAGGGTTTTGGATAGTACCAACACCCCAGCGTTTAACAGCTGTTTGAGCTCCGTCCACATCTGTAGCTCATCAACTTTGGATTTGCAGTAGGGTTTGGAGCAAATGGGCTGAGCATCACCAACATCAATGGTATGAGTACAACCCTTCATGTGCCCATAGTCAGTATCAGATTTAAAGAAGATGTCACTATAGGAATTTAATACAGTGTGGACTTTATCCAACTCAGCTGGGGTTAGTTTGTCCAAGATTTGAACACAGGGTAGGGTACATATGGATTGGCCGGCGGGTAACTCCATATCCGCCATAGATTCAATAAAGTGAACTTGCTTTATTTCCTCAAGGGGAATCACATACACCTTCCG
This sequence comes from Massospora cicadina, assembly GCA_022478985.1. Lineage (NCBI taxonomy): Eukaryota > Fungi > Entomophthoromycota > Entomophthoromycetes > Entomophthorales > Entomophthoraceae > Massospora > Massospora cicadina. The sequence continues at coordinate 172,326 of JAKSZP010002662.1, forward strand.
ATCTCTTGATACTTTTTTATAATCATATCCTTCTTGGTAAGATTTCCTAGCAGAAGGTTGATAGGTCGTGATAGGCATGGTAAAGTACACCTGGAAAAACTCTGGGCTCCAAATGACTAACTCCATCAATGCTAGTTAAGTGCAGTAAGAAGTTATGAGGGATTTGTAGGGTATCTTAGTATCAACTACCCTTTGTTCACCCGCTTTAATTACAACCTCTTCTGAAGCATAGAACGGAATACCCTCAAGGGCGTCCACTGATGGAGGCAACATTTTTGTATGCCGTCTGGCTGTGGTGTAATGTAATGTTAAGGCGGAAGAGAAAACTCAACTGTGCAAGCATAGTCTTTTTTTAATCTTTTCATTGGTCAGAATCAATGGAAATTCGTAGTTAAGCAAGGAAAGATAGCCCTGCTTCATGTTAATAACCCTTCATATTCAAGTATGAACTGGGTTCTAATTAGTAAAGCATAGGTATTGTTGGTCAAAGCCACTGCCGGAGCTGCTAAGAGAAGCTTTCTAAAACGAATGGGCAGGGAAGAGTACGCCCCAATGGCGCAGGTATTGTTGAGACCTGCAGTTCCAAACTCTTGGATATAGTCAAGGTCAGGAGCCAGCTTAATTTATTTAATAAGCTTGGATGACACAACATTTGCTGGGGATTCAGTGTCAAGGATAGCTTTAACCCACAAACCATTGGTGACAACCTATACTTTAGTTGAAGCACCACCCAATGAAGGGAATAGCGAAAACTATTTTAGATGAAAAGTAGAGGCAAGTCGTTTGGCCATTTCTGGGTATTTCTCCTGGATAGTCTTCAGGGTATGAATACACTGGGTAGATCGGAGACATGTAGCAATGTGTTGGTCAGCATCACTGGCAGTGTCAATAATCTCAAGGTCCTTTATCACCTGCCGCAGATAAGTTTGACAAGGGATCTTAGACCAATTTACTCTCTCTGGGTTCAATCGATCAGGGACCTCCACTTCACCTGGGGCTCCTAGAACATAATGACCAACATCTTCATTACCCCCTCAGACTCATCGTCAGAGGGATTATCAATGCAGGTTAGGGAGCCCATGGGAAGTGGGGTAGATTTAGGACTTTCCTTAGGGGGTAATAGGTCCTGAGGTTGCTCCTCCACACCATTAGCTTTTGGGGGAGGTGTTGGAATTATCACAGCCCGAGTTTTGACTTTTGAGGTAGGATGTTTTTGCTTCATGGAAACAGTTTTTAAGCTAGAGTTAGTTGTTTGAGAGGTTGAGGGGGATAGCAACTTAGAGGTGAATGCTTTAACTTAAACAGCTAGGGGTCATTCAGTGGCTGTGTGCTTCTGTGAAACAGGTGAAGTAAAGTGTGGAACCTGAGAGAGGGGTTTGGGCTTAGGAGCCAGTTTTGGAACCGCTTGGGAAAGCCTATCTGAAGAAGATGAACAAGGCAAAGGAGCTACGGCTTTCACTAGCTGCGTCTCTTGAACTGAAGATAAAAAGGGAGCACTGCCCCATCACCTCCATTATCAACTGATTAATGGTATGTGAAGAGTAAACATGGGGTTATGGCAGCTCCGTAGGAGCCAGTTTCCAGAGGTAAACAGCTGTAATAGATGCTACATGGAGAGGCTTATGATATTGGCTCAACGCTTTGGGTAGGGTCACACTCAAAGATGTCTACAACTGCTAATAAGGCTTCCTTAAAATCACGTACAGTTTTAAATGTGTGTTTTACAGAAGAGAGATGCATTGCCAAGGAAGGATGAGATGCCAAGAAAGCTAAGATAACCGCAATTGCATCTTCAAGAGGGAGAATTTGTGAAAGCAACAAAGGTTGAGCTTTATTAGAGAAGAGCTCAACAAACGAGGTGATCAATTCTCCTTCTTGCAAACTGAGACATTTAAAGGCCTGTTTTTGTCGCTACAAACTTTGCTTAGAAGCAAATTCATCAAGCAGGGCTTGCTTAACCTCTGCCCAAGTACTGAGGTTGACCATGGTGGGGACCATTCTTGTGCAATTTGATTTAAGCAGAGAAGAATGAACCGAATTTTTTGCTGGTCAGTGGCTCCTTCCATCATAGATTCATACACATATAGGAAGGAGGCATTACTTCCCTCACCAGGGATGAACTTGTCTTGCAGAGGGGGTTTTCTTATAATAGGGCGTTGAGATGAGTGCTGCTCAAGCCATTTAAGGCGAGACAAAGCACTTGCTAGTTGCGTTTCAGGGGCAACTATCCTTGGAGTACAGGGGTCCCCTGTAGTGAGCACCATTTTGTGGGAAACCAACTGAGGTTGGCTCACTGGTGCTTTTACGCCGCTGGCTTTCACATAAAAATTAAATAAAATTCAAAATAAAGCGCTATAAGAATTTGGTTTTTATGTAACTTATTATAAGCGTGGGGGTAGGATAAAAAGTGATCCCTTCCCAATATTTGACAATTAGTATTTATACTGATTTTGAGGGTCAGAGGGAATTTTATATAAGTATGGAATAGCTTTGATATTTCTAATTTAGGTAATATGCATGTTGATCTTATCAAATCTAGGGGAAAGTGAGTTAAGTCTGGTAAAACAGAAATTGGGGTTCTGGGGCAGAATATACCCATGTGGCAAGGTTTTGATATACCGCAACCAATCACCACTAGAAAAGATTCTTTCACCCTGGGGGACCTCTGCCACGCCTATAAAAGGGGGTGGCCCCACATGATTGTTGTGATTGACTTGGTGATGGTTGGGGGAGTACCTTCCACTGGTAGCCCCAAAGTCTATCGAGCAGTCTGCAAAATCTGATTGTTTGATTTTATAGTTAGTTCCAATCAGGTTTTAAACTGGTGTACCCCAATTAACAGGGTTCCACCAAGAGTCATCAGGGTCTTGTGGCCAATATTCTCGACTTATCATTGAAATTGCTTTTAAGGGCATTGGAGAATTGCAAAGAGCCAACATTTCCCATTTTTGGCTGAATTTGACCTACCACATTCTTATTTTTCAGTGACAACTAACTAATAAAATAGCTTCACTGGAGGAGTAAGATTCTGAATCAGAGCCTTTGTTTTACATATTGATTGTCAATGTTCACTGCATACTTGGGTACACCTTAAAGGAAGCCATAGAAGATGTTTTTTGGGATGGGGAAGGAGTACTAACTAATTTAGGAAAGAAGTTAGGAGTCCTGAAGCGCCCAATGTAAGAATTAAAAATTAGTAATTAAGAGAAAAATTTTCTTATCTCTGGAATATTCTTGAAAATAGCTATACTAGCTTGCCAACAAGAAAACATATATGGACCATAAAATTCCCTATTTTAATATAAGTAAAAAATATGTGTAGGTCGTGAAGTAGTAGGCTGTCAGGTAGGATATTATCTGTCACACTTGAGGCCTATGAGACAAGTTTTTCACACATTCCAATACTTTATCGTTTGGAGGGACTCTCCTATTAATAGAAAGAAGATTTATATTTTTTGAACAGTTAGGAAAAATTCTTTTATGATCCTGGAGATACTATGTTCCACTTTTAAATTCTATATTCATTTGGCCCTTTGTATCACCCAAGTTCTAGTCCTGACAGTGACAATGTACAATTAAAAATTATAGTTTTATTACAATAGTCAAACTATTAATTGTGGGGTTTTCGACTTTTTTAGTTTTCCTTAATATTACTTCAAAAATATTATGTTAAAAGAAGCTGTCTGTAAATGGTGTGATCTTGCCCGCTGTCCTTGATTTTTAGGAAGCAAGTCTTCCAAATATCTGTGTAAAAGAATTTTGCCCAGTTAAATTAATTATACAATTGAGGGAAACCCTCCTCAATTGATGAATTGACCATAAGGTTGGGTATAATGATAGCTATAACTAAGGGTGAGTCACGAGCTTATAATTGATGATTGGCAATCAAATGCCTTGCTTAAAGAAACCCTCAGCATCAATTGCTGGTAAAATTATACACATTAAATAATACTTGGAAATTTAATATTTTTGGCCTTAGTTATTAGTAATTAAAAGTAACATTTCTAACAGGATCAATCCCTGATAGCCTTAAAAATGACTATTACATAAAAATAGCTCAACTCAACCTAATAAGGAGCACAAATTAGAATTTGTATAAATTTATAGTTTTGAGTCCTGACCCCAGATTAGGGGTTTCACATAAAGTAGAGATGATCCTTACATGCCCTGATATTCTTTGGCTGGGTTAATCATGCACTAGAATCAATTATCAGGAGATTAATTGATTTTGTTTAAGCTTGAAGGACAAATAAAGGAGCTACCTAATATGTCATTTAAAGGCTAGAATTACACCAATTTTCATTTTCTGATAATCGTTTTGTTTCCATCTAGTACTAAAAAAAGATAATCGTTTTGTTTTGAATCTCTTTATGCTAGGCATAACTTTACAAGCAATTTATATATTTTATAAAAGTAAAACTTAATCATTCACGATATTTTTGCTCTGATGTCATCAGATTCCCTGCCAGCTGCCCCAGTGTGGGGCAGCGACAAAACCCCCCTGCCATTTTCTGTCTGACAGGAAAATGCGCTTGGACTGGCTCGCCCAGTTACACCAAATCCCTGGGACAATTTGTTCCTCCCAAGGATCTCAATGCCCACCTTGCTTGAACCCAAGCTTTGCCCCGTTGCCCCCTGGTGCTCCCCCAGAGCAACATGCAATTTGGCCTTAGGGTCAAATATGGGAATCTCTTCCCATACAATGACCAAGCCATTATCAAAATGGCTCAGGCGGTGATGCGTCTCACCTATTTTTTGACTTCCGCCCTATAGGGTATTTTGATCTCAGCTTCACCTGTGAAGCCAATACCACCACTGTGGCAACGGTGCCCCTGGTCTTCCAGGATACTCCTCTCCCAACAACTCAGACCTGGCTCTCAGCGGACACACTTTGGTGGTTCAGTTCACTGGTTTGCCTACCCACCTTCCCCCTGAGGTGCTCCACCAGGAGCTGATGGAAGGTTTGGCAGCCTATGGCTCCAACCACATCCTGCAATTTGTGGTCCCAAATGGGGCCACACGCCTCGCTGGGCCTCAAGCATATGCCACAATCAGCCCAGAAAATGAACAAAATTGCCCCATCAATTCCCCCTCGCGCTGCTATCCCCTTTACCCCCAATCATCTGTTCTGGGCCCGCGTCAAGGGTGGATGGAAGATTTGTCCATTCTGTTTTGAGTTAGACCACTTAAAACGCAAGTGCCCATATCTAACAGCATCTGACAGCGCTGATAGTTTGTATAACGGCCACCAATCTACCACCCACTCCACGCCAATTCTGAAATAGGGTATGATCCTACCTCCCCCTTCCCCAAATCCTGTTGCTGCAGCTGCACCTGCAGCCACCAATCAGCCTCCACCTTGCCCCAGTGTCACACATGATTCTTCCAATCAAGTGCAGGATTGGACCCCAATTTGATCCCATGAAACCTCCAATGAATCAACCAATCCTCAACTATACGCTGATTCCTCAAATCAATTTTAGAACCCTGGGAGTTTTTGGATGTAAAATGACAAATCAGTTAATATCATTGAAGAACCATTGCTGCAAGTTGACCAGTTCTGTGATGCAAATTGGGATGCAGAATTACCCCCTCGTTTATATGTCCAAAAGCCAAATGCTGAACCATTCCACAGTGACCACCAGCTTGCAGTGGAAGCAGCTGCCACACAAGATTGCCATCCCCTCCACAAAGCCGCCACCAAATCAGTGGCAGTGCTCACAGGAGAAATTCTACCTCCTGTTATCCCCAAAAATCTTACTCCAAAAAGTAAGATTAATGTAAAACAACTACACAAAAATGTCACCTACACTATCCAGAACATGGTAACTGTAGCATGGAATCTGAAAGCTAAGAATACCCAAACCAATATTGCCACATTCATTAAACTACCTGATGCCCGCATTAAAGCCAAAAAAGCTTTAGCCAAATATATTACTGCCACTTTTATGGTTGGTAATTAATTGGAAGTACCAATCATCAGAGGTATCAAACCACATACCACCGATGCCCTGATGCCCTTGCTATCTGCCTTAGCACAAACCCTACTCTGGAAAGAGATAGCTGATGCCAAAGATGAGCCCCCAATCCCCCTTCCCCTTCCACCATGGAGGGATAAGCAGTCTCCGCTGCCCATCTGGATGGTTGTTTTTTGTTCAGTGCATTTCATTCAATAGCTCATTTGGGCATTTTGTTTGAAACAGTTAGTTACATTATTTTTTAGTTTCATAATGTCCATCCCCTGGTCGGCTTACCTCAGTTAAGAAAAAAGATAATCATCTTGTTTTGCTTCATTTTAATTTTTTAGAATTAATTAGATCTAAAGGTTACTTTAAGAATCTTTGATAATAACATGAATTTCTTACTCTTACCATTTGTGGTATATCTTATCTAAATTTTTGTTTCTTTACAGTATATTACTTCAAATTTCAACTGAGATACTAGAAACTCATTGGAACCAAAGTTTAAGTCAAAGTAGAAAATTGGTAAGAGTTACATTTAATCATCAAACTAAATTACCTTAGTTTGTATTCTTTTCAACATTATAGTATTGTAATGGATAAGATCACTACAGCGACAACAATTGAGTTTGAAAGAAAAAAACCCAGGATATGGTTTAAAGAAGGGACATTTCTCATAAAAATTTTTATGTTTTGTGTACCAAAAAATATAGAAAATGACTCTGGCAATGTGTTTCTAGTATTTAAAACTAAAGTAAGGCTTGTTGTATTTTACCCTAGTATGGGCAAAGTTTTGAATTTGGGCTTTTAATCTAACTATTTTCTTATTTTTATTTAACCGAGGCAAGCCGACCAGGGGACAGGCATTACCGAAAGAAAGAAAGAAACCTAAACAGGGTCAACTCCGTCGAAGAAAGTTTTTCCACCTCCGGATCGGGACTCAAATTTTTCTGGTTACGTCATGGGTAAGGTTTTCGTGTTATTAGACCTACTAACCGCCAATAGCTTCCTTCGGCTGGCACCCCGATCGATGTGCGAAGGGCGGGAATCGAACCCGCAACCTTCAGGTTGGTAGCCGTACGCCCTTACCGACTCGCCTTCCACCCCCCTATTTTTTTTAGTACTAGATGGTCCTTCCACCCCCCTATTTTCTTATTTTGTTATTGATCTTTTTGTTTAATGTCTACTATTAATTGACACTTCATGAGGTTTAAGGCCTGAAATTAAAGTTTCAGATTGCAATGTACCAAAAAACTATTAATAACACAAAAGTTATTAACAGATTTAGGGTAAATTACCACCTTTGTGCTCCACCAGACGATGAGAAAGGGCGATCGCCCCAATAAACATCTTTCCATGTATTTCTAAGTTATTCAGCTTTATTTGAAAACATAAATCACACATTTGACCAAATATTAACCTTTTGCCATCTACTTTGACATGCTATATGATGGCTTCCCAATATCTGATAATGAAACCCCTCAATTGTGTTACAAAGAATTAATCTCAGTCCAGCCTGAGATAATAAATCTTAGTCTATTTAAACTATAGAACTAAATTGTTCCTTTTTTCCTAAATTCATAAATCTAAGTCCAGCATCACACTTGGTGTGCGCCTTACCCTTGTCCTAGTATTGATTTTCAGCTGGTACTGTAAATAGCACAAAATTTACTTAGTAAAGTGGTTCAATTTTTTAAATTATCTTTTACAATACTTTAACATATTATGTTTTTAAAGCATAAAATGTAGCAACGTATTGTGGTCTTTATTACAGAATATGTCATTGAAACCCCTACCTGTACAAAAGTGCCTAGCCATTGTTATTTAAAAGCCATTTTTGTTCCTTAGAGCATCCTTTAAGACTTCATCATGCCTTTTAACCTCTTTCTTGTAAGATTACACTATCTACACTATTCGTTAAAGGGTAAACTTTTATATTAGGCTCTTAGTAAGAGAAATTCTTCAAATAAACCCCTAAAATTGGCAAAAATACTCCAGAAAATTGTCCCATATTGTCGCCAAATTTCCTAATTTACCCCAATAAGAAACCCAAATCATATTTTAATTTATGACTCTTTTAGTTTTATCATTTGATTTTAGCACAAGAAAAATAAAAAAATAAAATTACAACTCTTCCTAGGCTTATTTACCAATGATTCAATTTAAATTTTATACTTTGTTCATTTTTGAGCGCTGGAGCACCAAGATTGGAGCGCGTCTCAATTTTGAAATCATAAAACTTGAGGAGCTTAATTAGGGATCAGTCATTCATGGCATGCCCCATGTTTCTAACACCCCAATTAACTATTTTTTGCATTATGACCCTTAGAAACGCAAACCAAAAGATACCTGAAGCTTAAGAATTAATTGAAATGACTAGTAACACCCCAGAAGTTAACAAACATCATTCTTTTATATAGGCCAGAGCTTCACACTGTTAGTGAACTGTCCTATTTTCCCTTTTCGCTTTCATAGTTTTTAATAGTTTTTAATAGTTTAACTTTTTTAGCTTTCTTTTTCTGTTTTTTAACTAAATAGCATCTTAAGCATCATGGCGCACATTACGACCAACATGCTTTAATAGAGATGGTTGTAACTTTTTAAGATAGAGGTCTTTAAAGGCATAATAATTTACATTTGCTTGGTGTATCAGGTGTGTCAACACTGCATTGAAGACAGGGCTGAACAAAGGACTAGGATTTGATGCTCTAAGTTGGACATGTTATTTTTATTAAAATAAATAAAAAGGGTTCAATAATATTGGGGTTTTTAAGTCTTGCTAAACTACACAAAATTATGTTGCAAATAACAGGGAACTCAGGTTAATAAAGATGAAAATCAATTTTTAAATTTCAAAGTTTATTCAAGGTATGCAGGCCAGGGGATAGATATTACCAATACTCAATGAGCAAAGGAATCAATTGAAAGAAAGAAGAGATCAAAAACTAAAAAACCAAAACAAAACCTCCAACCAGGCAGGGAGCTGAAAACTGCTAACCCACCATGGCAGAGGGTGAGGGGGTCGGGACGCTCTTTTACAGATATATTCTCCTGGGCAGCATCATTGAAGTTGTAGAAATGGATAAAAGCGGAGAGCCAGTGTGTGGGGGAATCAGCATGGTGATGGTGGATGTGGACAAAAAATTTATCTTTCTCAAGATCAGCTTGGTAGACAGCTTCAACAAATTCCGCTGAGTGGTGTTCAGCTTGAATGCGGGCTTTGGGAAGTTGGGAAATGTTGGTAATACTTTGTTGGGTGATATTAGTAGATGAGTTGAACTCTGCTAGTTGTGCACATGCATGACTGCGTTTTTTGCTACAGTGGCCAATTTTGTGACTTGCTTCTGTGCTGCTTTGGGGAAATAAGGGGGAAAGCAATTATGCTCAGCCCTAGTTGGTATTGAGAAATGGATTGGGTCACCGCTTTGTGTAGGTTTTGGCAATGGGGTGAGGCCACTGCTGCTAAGACGAGATGGTGGTCACTTTGGTAGGGGATAGCATTGGGTTTAGGAATGAATCGCTTAGGGGAAGTGGATTTGTCTTTCAGAATTTTAAAATTCATCCCAAACACAATTGAGCTGGCTGAGAGGTTCAACAGATTCATAATTGGTGACAACGTTACCTGATTTGTCAAAATCAGCCAATAAGTCCCTTGGATTATGGTTTACAAGAAAAGTGGATGGAGATTTTGGGTGGGTAGGAGTTGAATGGGCTTCTTGGGTGTGAATGGTGGTCCAGGCCTGATTCTGATTAATGTGGGTGAAATTGGTTGGGATAATGTGGGTGGGTTTGGTGGAGGCTGATTTCCCACTCTGGCCCATCAAACAATAACGTTGAGCGGGAGTGGCAATAAAATGCTCCATTTGAATTCCGCCAAATATAGCTCAGAGGTCACACCAGAGGAAGTGGCTTGGGGACAGGATTTTTTAGAATGGTCAAGTCTGAAACAGAGGGGACAATTTTGGTGAACATTAACCACCCAAGTCCAAAAGAAATGCTGAGGCGCCACGGTTTTATGAGCATTTGGGGTTTTGTTGGGCTATGGCAGGGTGGTGTGGGATTGTGGTGCAGTAGCACGAGGTGCAGCAAGGCGCTCTTCTCCAGAAGGAACGGCGAAGACAAGGCTGGGCTGTGTCCCATAAGCCAGAAGCCCTGCCATCGCCTGATAATATTATATATGGGGCGGTAGGTGATATGGGAGAGATGCAAAGGACACCAACAATGTGCTATCTGAAGGAAGGCGAGTTTGAGTGGTAGGAATGGGAGTGTTTTTGTAAACTAGGGGAGTAGAAGCCGCTGCTGCAGCATCCTCCTCCATTTGGAAGCCAATATCAAAAAAGACCTTAAATGGGCGGAAATTGATAAAGCCATCTGGTGCAAATGCAGCAGTGCTACCTCAATAATTGCCTTGTCAGCACATGGGAACAAACGCATGTAGTTGACTCATAGGCAAAATTGGATATTGGAATGAGGAAGGTTGAGATGATGGGGTGAGATAGGGTTGATGCACTTTAGTGGAGCGCTAAGTCCTTTGGTGGGACAAATAGGCCTAAAGAAGATGGCATGCTATTTGACCCCATGAAAGCGCACTTGCCTGCAGGACGGAAAATGCTAGGAGGTGGAGCACCACTACCCCACATTGGAGCAGCAGGTAATGGATCTGCAGACATTCTGTGGAAAATGGGCGTGCCCAGATGGTTTTTGAAAATTAAATGCTTTTTTATAAATTTTTCTTAGAGTAAGATTGAGCGGAAAGAAAAAGTTATATAAAACATTTTTTTCGTTTTTTTTAGTACTAGATGGTCTATAAATCAATTTTTGCTTTATTTGAAGACCCTAATATTCTAGAGTGGCATCATGTCTTTGGCGCCTTTGCAGATTTTGACAATCAAGGTCTTCCATTTCTTTGGGTTGATTTAAATATTGAGATGACTTACTCTAGTGATTGTTGACTTCCCGTATCTCTAAAGCAATCTTCTAAACTTTCTAAATTTTACTGGCTCAGAGGGTATTTTTTTATTATATACTTTTGAGTCAACACCCTAAATAACTTCATCATTAATCGATGTATCTGATGAGATATGGGTTCAAAGCCATTCTATTTCAATTTTTCCTTGTTTATCATCAACAGCTTAACAATAATCCCTCAGGATCCTTTTTGAGAGGTACATAGACTCAAAAGAAATGTCAACATAACAGTTAAGCAAATTTTTTTATCAACGTTGTTAAAAATATTTGGACCCTGATATGCAGGCCCTTGAAGAGTCTAGTCAGGAAGTTAAGAGTTTATTGATTCCCCCTTGGGTAAATGATGCTAAAAGATACTAATAAATAGGGTAATATACAGATAAGAAGAGTCGTTATAAGTTACTCCAATCTATCACTTTGGTAGTGGCGTGAATCAAAAAACCAAAGCTAAAAATTACAGCCAAGTATAATTTTTGGTTAGATCTCAAAAATTGTTACGGAGGTTTTTGATAAGGGATAAGATATATTAGGTTGTAAGCTATCTGTTTAAGCGGGTTCCCCACATAATTGCCTCAAAGAGGACATCTTTTTCAATCTATGGTAGCCAACTCAACAATTTACCAAGGAACTTGGTATAAGTGATTTGCCACTGTGGGTTGGTAGCATCCTCCTTCTAGTATTGAAAATGAACATGCCATTAACTCGTTTTAAAACCTTTATGTTGATATTATAGGGAGCTGAGTAGGTTTAATGTGTAGTGAATAAGGTAGTTCATTCTCATGTCACCTCATAAATTTTGTCCTTTTTCAAATAACATTACTTTTAGACTACTCTTATGTGCAAAAAATATGTTGATACAGAAATAATGAGGTAGCTTGTTCAGTAGTCTGTATGGTTTGTGCAGCTTCAATAAATTGCTGAGGTGGTCTACATCTATTATTATATACAAAAAACCTTATACTCCTTTTTATAATGGGACAATTACACCAAAGCTCACAGCATGAAAAGACTAAAGCTGTATTCAACTTGTGTTGGAAGCTTATATTGTCTGTCATGGTGTTGACATTTGAGAAATGCTTCTATACATCTTTAGAGAATCTAACATCACCAAAGGTTTGAGGCTTTAACCATTGATAAGTTACTCATACTGTCCCATGATGGTAGTAATGTGGACATCCAAGATTAAATTATGTTTATTGGACGGATGGACGTAAGGAGCCATTCCTTCTGTACTAATTTATTTAAATACCTTTTACATGTTCACATTAGCTGTTTTTTATCTATGCTCATTTTAGATTTTTTTAGCCTCCATAAACCAAAATCAGATTGACAAAGGAGATCATTAAAGAGGTCCTCCTCATAATATAGTACTATTGTTGGTCCATGAGCTCTGAGGCTGATGGTGCAAACAGTTTAAAGTCCAGCCTCTCAAAGCTGGTATGTTTGAAAATTAGTAGTGTATAACCTTAAAAGCTCAGTGGTCCTAGTTCAAGATAATAAGGGACTTAACCTAGCTTATAGTTAAATGGTCCCAGACAAACATTTATTTTAAGATAAGTAGTTATAGAGATTTAAGAGCTAGTTTATTAGACAGAATGCCTATTAATTCAATAGTGCAAGAAGTAATAAGAGCTAAGCTTGAATATGGAAAATTGATTAAGCTTATTGGATAAAAAATGTTGGTGGCATATTACCCTAATCAATCAGTTTACATATCTAATTTTATCATTTATCAGAAATTGTTCAATTTCATATATCTAAAAGCTATTAAAAATTTGGGCCTTTATCTTGACAAAGCATTGGTTTTTAAATAATATAAAGTAACTGATGATTTTAGGCTTTTGACCCAACAAAGAATCAGTTAAAGAAAGATAATAATTAAGAATTGGTATTATCAAAATACTAGATGATTTAGAAACCCAAAGTTGAGGGTTAACCACACTATTACAAATCCTAACATCTATTAGGTTTGGTAAATTGATAGTTTATTGATACTTATTATGCACTGTTCCAGGATGGTGAATATTTTAAAGTCAAATTTTTTTATTCATAGGGCCTACTGAACCTGTCCTCCATTAGGATCACGCATTTACTGCAGCCAGCAAAGAGAAGCATGATAATTTAATAGTATAGTTTGAAATATGTAAGGGGCAAAAATACCTAATATGTTTGTCATAATATGCATCAGTAGGTGTAAAGCCTTGACCTTGGGTTTTCAATTCTTTTTTGCAATCTCAGCCTATATGTTTTTATCTATCAGCTGATGCTTTATTGGTATTAATGTTTGAATTATATTAACCTTAATTTTCACAGCATCAAACAGACAGTAATGTCAAATTAGCAACTTAAAACAAATTTGAGGGTAATTGCCTTCGCATCACTCCACCAACAGCTGAGAAAATCAGCAAAACAATCTATCATTATCATAGTAACATATAATGACAAGGCCTTGTTCAAATATTGCCTTGCCAAGTTGTTACACTAAACCATCCATTATGCGCCCTTGATAATTGGCTTCTAAATATCAGACTAGGATTTTTATTTTAGTCTATTCCCACACTAGACTTAAATATTACCCACATTTTTTTTATTTTTGGGTTTTCCTTGACACTATATATTGTACCTTTCATTTCTCAAATATTTTTTACCCTCTAATGACTTAATTATAATAATAAACACGTTCACTCAAGGCCTCTGAGAATTATTAATGATAGGTTAAGTTCCACTAGTATAAGTACATCCTGCCAATATGCAATTGCCTATGCAATGGAAGCATTCCTCTAGGATAATAAAAGTGCTAATTATTGCCTCAGTGAAATATATCCTAATAAGAAGATCACTGAAGCAATAAAAATAGGGATATTGTAGCCTCATATTCCCATCCAACAATCTTTTTAACAGAAAGTCCAAGAATTGATGCTTTCTGACAGGTAATTATAAGGCTACCCAGCTAAGACATACTCTTGCCAATTTTAACATACCAGCAATCTACAAAATATGTGTACGCTAATAGATCCATTTAAATATCTATAAATTCCCATTTTTATAAAAATTGAAAAGCCCAAAAACCAAGAGCTGATATGTAGTGAAATATCAGTTTACTATATTACAAAATCTTAATGAAGCTTTCCTTAAATTAGACAAAACACATTTAATGGACAGTTGTTCAATAAGAGCGTTGAGAAAATAATTTGAGAATTAAAGTCAAGATACAGGTTAAGTTTTTAGTCAGTATGTGAAGCTAAAAAATGTTCCCCTATATCAGTATCATTGATGTATCACCTACTGTAAGAAGCGGCTGAAATAACTCCAGAGTGAGTAGTAAAAGCTTATTGAGATATATTGCAACAAACAATAAAAGCAATAGTGGCTCTTCTGAGGCCCCCTATGTACCAACAAAGAAATTAAGCCTGACTGTACCAATCATCTCCACACTTATTTCATTTTCCCATGCCAAGGCTACTCATTGTTCTATTAACAAAAAGAAACAGTCAACTAAACTAACTCCACGATTTAAATTGCTTATCTTCACTAAGGCTCATTGCTGCTTTAATTTTTGATTTATTATATCATAACCAAAAGCCCTTCAACCATTTCACTTTTGTTCTTTAAAATATATGACATCTTTTTATTTCATAATACAGAAGTAAAGTAGGTAAATTAATGATGATAAAGAAGAGACCGCTCAAAGTCACTTTTGAGCGATTTTAAATTTAAGTTTATTTATCCACAGCCATCCGCCCAAACCTATTCTTTGATGTCCTTGGCTCTGCCGCCTGCCACCCCAGTGTGGGGCAGCAGTGCACCCCCACCTAGCGTTTTCTGCCCTGCGGGCAAGCGCGTTCAGACGGGCTCAAACAGCCTGCCCACTGCTTCCAACCATTTTGTCCCCCCACGGGACTTAGCGCTCCACCTGGCGCGCGTCCACCCTTCTCGCCCCCATCCTCTTGCCCTCCCTCGCTCTGCTATTCGCTATTGCCTCAGAGTGAACTATGGGCGTTTGTTCCCATATGCTGATAAGGCAATTATTGACCTAGCCACTGTGGCCTTTATGCCAGCTGGCTTTATAGACTTCCGCCCTTTTAAGGCTACTTTGACATTGACTTCCAATCTGAGGAGGATGCTGAAGCAGCAGCACAAACTCCTCTAATTTATAAAAAAAACCCATTCCCACAACCCGTACTTGCCTCCCTTCAGACACCATGCTGGTGGTATCCTTTGCAAATCTCTCATCCCACCTTCCACCCCAGGTTTTTTATGACCAGTTGGTCGCAGGGCTTATGGCTTATGGCACTCAGCCCAACCTCATCTTTACCATTCCATCTGGTGTGGAACGCCTTGTTGCTCCTCGTGCAACAGCCACCATCATACCACACCACCCTACCATAGCCCAACAAATCCCACCCCGCGCTAGTGTGGCTGCAGCGCCTGATCATTTCTTTTGGGCTTGGGTCAATAATGGTAGGCAGATTTGTTCCCTCTGCTTTGGCCTTGACCATGCAAAAAGAGCGTGCCCTAAGGCCAAATTCGCTGCTGCAGCTTCTGAGCCCCCTCTGGAGGTTCAGTATGGGGCGCTTTGCTGCCCCCTCCCACCCTCCAATCTCGTTCAGTGGCCCACATGGAAAATCAGCCCCACCCAAAACCTCCATCCTCACTCTCACCTAAATTTACGCCAGCCAATCAGAGCAATGCTTGGACCAACATTCGTACCCAAGCAGCTGCCCATTCGCCCAATCCTACCCACTCAAATTTAAATGCCACTATTCCAGTGAACCAAAATCCATGGGATCTATTGGCTGAAACTGACGAATCAGGTAATATCCTTATTAGTAAGCATACAGGTCAACCTCTCTGCCATGGCAATTATGGTCGGGCAGAATTTTTCCTTCCTGACTTTGATGAAACCCCTACCCCTCGCCATTTTGCTCCTCTACCCAATACAACCCCCTTCCAAAGTGACCACCAGCTCGCCTTAGCTGCGGTGGCCTCTCCTCATTGCCCAAAACTACGCACCGCGGTGGCCCAGTCAGTGGCTCAGCTCCAGCATGGCCTGCCCACCATCTTCTTCCCCCTGACTTCCCTGAATCTCCCTGCAGTGACATCTCAAAACTATTCGATGATGCTGAAATCGCTGTTGTGGATGTTGCAACGCTTGCTTCATTCAACCCCTCAGCCAAAATCACCCGCCACAGTATCTCTCTTTTCACCCAACTTCCTGAAGCCCGCAAAGAAGCTGAAGTTCTCCTCGCAGCTTTTGTTGAAACACTTTCCCATCATTATCTTGATGCAGAAGTGGAAAACTCCTACTACGCTGACCTCAGCCCCCACTATGCAGATGCCCCAACGCCCTGACTCTCTGCTCTGATCTGGTACTGTAACCAACACCCCTTGATCGAGGTGGGTCTTTCTGAAAACCAACCCCCAACCCCTCCTCACCCTCTGCCATGGTGGGTTAAGCAGTTTCTTCTTCCCACCTGAGTAGTAGTTTTTTTGTCATTTAGAGTGTTGTGATTGGTACTGTCCGTCCCCTGGTCGGTGTACCTTGAATAAATTGAATGATGATAAAGAAGAAAAACTTCAATCTTTTCTGACTTGAGATGTTTCTAAAGAGATGTCACTTGATAACCCCAACAATTTAGAAATTTTAAGAACTCTCCAGACATTTTGATTATAGTCATGAAGCCAATTGACATACTAAGAGACCAGGAGCTAAAAAATTGCTCTTAATGGTTGGCCAAATTGATTTAACCAATTTGTGGTTCTACAAAAAATAGGCTGAATAAGGAAGGCCTAAAATTGTAAGACGCTTTGACCTTGAATTTGAGAGCTCAAAGATTAATGGAAAAAAATTATATTAAGTATAGAACTTAATTCCCTGATTCAGACATTGAATTTACTGAAATTATTTTAAAACAAAACCACCTAATATGAATTTCAAAAATGTAAAAAAAACCAAGGATTAGGCCTTATAGTATCAAAATTCCATCATGAAAGCTAATTTGCATAGGGGTTTGGCAAAGGACACTCTATCCTCATTTAATTTATTCTATTTTAGATGCCTACTGCCTTCAACCTTACATCCCTACTTATCAAGTTATCAGAAGTACCAGGATGTAGCTTTTATAACATTAAGGAAGACTATTTCGTTTACTAAAGATAGCTGCTGTATTAATTTCCCTTAGACTTCACCACAGCAACTAAAATTGAAAGTAAGCCGGTAACTCCTTTTAATGAAATAACTATTACATTACCGCTGCACATCAAGTCATTATAGGACTTTTGTTCAAAGAGATGCCCAATGGTGCATATTTAGGAAGTTTTACAATCAACGCTTATTTCACTTTAAAGACCTCCACAAGCACATTGTTTATTTAATTAGAGAAGCAAAGTTAAGCAAAGGTCCTATCAAACAAAGTATCCATCCTTTGGTAAAAAGGAAAAAAATTTATGAAGCAAAGTCAACAAACAAAGATTTCAATAAAAAATGTAATTTGTTTAGTATCATATTTTGATATTTATATTTTTCATCTAATAATACAAACCTCACGAGGGAAAGGAACTTGTAATGATTTTATGGGGGATATTTTCATGGGTTATCTTCATTGATATTAATTCTGGAGTTGTGAGTTTCTTTGTTAGCCTGTAATTTTATAATCATAAGTGAGAGCTAAAATGCTATTATGAAGTGACTTTGTATAATGAACTTTTTTCTTTATCATATCTGATTTGTAAATATTATAAGGTCATTGTATTGTAAATTTCTAAGCTACCAGTGTAATTATCACTTCACATCTTGAGATTCTATCAACTTGAATAATAAGTATTTTAGCCCAAGGATTTAAGGCCTTAGGATTCTATCCTTTAGAGAATTTCATTAACAAATTTAGCATATAAATTCTTTAAACTTGATATATAATATAAAGATATATTTGCTAATATACCTAAAATAGATTCCGTCAAGTCTTTGGTAGGAATATTTGATTAATATTTTAGTTTGACTGATAACTGGTATCTAACAGTCATCAAAAACGTTGAGTATTAAATTACAAATGCAATAGTTAAATTAATTTATAGTCTAAGCTTTTATTCACTGAGTTCTTACTTTTCATTTAAACTGATAGCACCCCAGAATTAATTAAAAAGGGTTCCCAAGCTAAACAAAAGGCTAAGGCCATTGATAAAATCATCCGCTTGTTATTTAACCAAATTGGCACTAAGTCATAACATGGTGCGTTACCAATTATAGAGGAGCTTTTTTCTCATCTAGATAATTTTGCATGCCACCTGACCCAAACACAGAATTTACTTTGACACAGTACATGCACTTCATTGTTTTCTGAGCGCACATACCCATTTTCCAGCGGAGACCAACTGATCATTAGAAAGAATTTCAGTTATCACCAAAGGTAGTGGAAAACCTGCTCTTTCTGGAGGACAACCTAAAGTTCATATGATTACCAGGATATTGATGAGCTATCCGAAATTGGACCAACTACCCATATGAAGTGTAGCCATATATACTCCAATATGCTAGTGGCATTGTGATACTTTTTGAGCTGCCTCGGTTTGTGCAGCACTTTGAGCTCATAAACACCAAAGATTCTGGTCCATTAGGTGCTAAAGCATCTGAATGACTTATAGAAAACTATTTAGGGATTTCATACCGCCTTCCTTGACCTTAGCATGGTGTAGCATATCATGGTGAACGAATTTTAAGACAATGTCATTTCTAATAATATTATTTACCCCTGAATTTCTTCATATTATGAGAATGAGACAAAACTCATGCTTGCTGTGCTGATATTTATCCCAAAAGTCTTGGAATATTTTGTAAAATTAACTCCGGTATAATCTACCAAGTCTAATCACTTCTTTTTAATTAGCTTTACCCCTGTTAAGGCTTTGAGGGGCGTTGTTTGCTTTGCCTTGGTTTGAGTGAAGCCTCAGTTTTTGGTTTCTGAAGAATTTTTTAATTGCATCATCTTATACTAATATCAATGATTTAATGAATAATGCCTTATTGGACCTAAGGCCTAAAATCATTAATACATTAGACTTAAAGGCACCAAGCAATTTCGTTTAGTAGCGCCAAATTCTAATTAAATAATTTAAGGATATATCACCTCTTAAGTGCTCTAAGAATTAAATTTGAATTAATCACCAATTCAATACATTTGTTCACAACTTTATTATACTTATTATGATAAAATTAATTGCTATAATCATAATAATTAATATTTCAACATTAGATATTTATAACTTGCTCAGGAAATTGCCTCTTCAGGTTGCTATAAATTACTATCCATTATGTTCACTTGTCCATTGGCTACCTAATATCAGAGTAGGATTCTTTATCCTAGTCTAAATCTGATCTTAACCTATCATAAAACCCTCCTATAGTCAAGTCTTGGCCTTCCCTTGTACTTCCTATAGTAATACTAAATAATAACTAATAAACCTTTACCAGCTTATGTATTTATTATAGCTTAAGAGTTTTATTTAACCGCTGAACCTCTATATAGCTGAGTCACATTATAACAATTCAAGTCCTTAAAAACTTTATCAAAGTACATTGCATAAGAAACAAAAGTATCTTGCTAAGAACCCAAATGAGATATAAGGCTTTGTCAATGAAATATTTCGCAAAGAAGATGGCCGAAGGTACCATAAAATCTCTTCTTGTAGCTTTTAAGACTGACCAACAATCTTGATACCCAGAATAGCAAGAGGGTCCATGAAAATTTACTATCTCCTTGGGTAGACCAAAGATATAGAACACATGCAATACAAACATAAGTGCAGTTTATTCAAAAGCAACCATAGTATTTTAAAAGTTGAATTTTTTTGAATTTGGTGAGGCATTTAATGACCACCATGATTGCATATAGCCCTTGTAGGAAGAGAGCTTAATGATAAATCAACAGAAACTGAGCTCTAGGGAACCTCAGCTTGTTTCAAATGTTCAAGATATATTCTTTCTAGATTTCTGCTTTTGAGGTAGTGTAGTGGGATGAATCCTGAAATGTTGGCCTAAAGCTGTCAGGTTTGGCGTAGCTGAAGAGAAATCTGACTTTATCCAAAAAGGGATTATTTAGAGTTTAAAAATGGACCACTTTATTTCAAAAAACTCAATATGATTTTAAGATGGGATTCTCTTAAAATTTTGGAGGCTTATATACTAAAAAATGGCAAAATGGGGCGCATGAGGGTAGTAAATGGCCTAAGTCGGTTTAAACTGGCTGTGCTATCAGATTAAGAAAGTATTAATATCAAAGACTGCGCAATAAACCAATTGGTCTGGAATCATATAGCATCTGAAGTCTACCTGAGTATCACCAAATTAGGTGCTCAGAAATGAGTTACATTATAATGCAAATGCCATAATCTGGTAAAAAAGCTTAATGTCTTTATCCTCTAACAAGATGGAGGCATATGGTCATAATAGAACCAGAGGCAAGTGGTTATGGTACCTCTGGAATTATGGTATCAGGTGCCTAAACTACAAACAAGGCGTTACTGGCAGCTCAGAGTCTCTATCACATCGACCAACTGGCCTAAATGCTGAGGTGCAACTGTCAGTTTGTCAGATGAGATGATAGGCCCAACATAGGGGTGTGCATTGTAGGAAATGGAGGGGAGGCGTTATTTTTCATGCAGCCTCAACTGAGAACAGGATCTTAGATGGGATTAAAGAGGACACCTTGGAGGCATGCAGACTATAACATGGTTCTTAAGCGTGGTTGCAAAAATATCCAAGAGTGATGTAACAAAAACTCCATAGCATTGACACAAAGCCATTAGGGACTGGTGTAGCCAAAAAAGTGAACCCTGAATTGGACTGATATCATAGTTTGAGATTAATAATAGACCACTAGATGGTCAAAAAAAACCATTAGAATTCCAAGTTGAGAATTTTAAATTAGTGGATGCAATATAATAGAATATATATATTGGGATTCAAGAGAGGTCGGGAAACAGGTCTAAGGTCATGGAATTTCCAACTGCACTATAGATCAACAATCTATTATATGAAAGTCATCTGAGCGTAGCAAACGGTCCATCATTATTTAGCAACAAGGGGTTTGCCAAGCTTAACTGTAATGTTCTGTACTTGTACTTAGAATTTCTAAGTTTAGGACTTGGTTGGATCACTATGTCAGTTATTGTAATTTACTCTCTGAAAAGGCTTAATTGTCAAGCCAGTGAAAATTGGTCTAATTATTTATATAAAATTATATACTTTCCTGGCGCCTTTTTAGACTATATGCTACTTATCCACCAGACAGCGGTTAATATGATGCTAGCATTTGTTAGGCTTCAATGCGTAAATTATTATCAATTTTTGTAGCCCCTGCTGGGCTTAAATTTATCAGTTGATGGTGCGTTCCCCTTTTTCTCAACCAAAATTCTAACACTTTTGGTAGTTCTTCAAAATAAAGCACATTTTGCTAATGTCTGAACTCCCACTTGGGAATCATATTTTAATCTATTAATTTAAGCTTTTTAATCCATCTTAGTTTGCAGAGAGAATAAACAAGTTTAAAGACTGCATTGGTATTTGCATATTTTGGTCAGGATGAAGTGACAGGATAAACAGAACCAATCTGGTCTTGGAGTAAGGGAAACATGGATTTAAAGGAGAAAAGAAGGTTAGTTATGCACCATTGAGCACAACCCTTTAAAGCTTGCCAGGTGACAAATGAAGATGTCTATAAATGCCCATCATACCTCACCCAGTGGTTTATTTTTCAAAAATTTATTGTTTTATATGAAATTATTCTGAAATACTAAACTTGGAATTTTAGCTAAAATTTTAGTTTTTTTGCGCTTTACGTTTTAGAATCTTGATGCACCCTATTCCTCTAAATAACCAAGGAAACTCTCTTTTTGGCTTAGGTTTTTAGAATGCATAATGGTGAGTGAGGTTTTAGGAATCTCACACATTACATTAACAAAGTAGGGATTAAAAAACGAGTTGCATTAATGAAGCTAATGTCAATAAATTTGTTAATTTATGGATTGTGACAGGTGAAGCATACTACAGAAAGTAAGAAAGCATGAGTGAATTTCCTTAGAGGCTCTTCTGGCCAGTTTATAGTTTCTTGATCAATTACCCACACCTCTTGGACCTTGATGATCAGCTTCTGGAGTCATTGTGTTCTTAAATAACCAAGTCATGGAGAGAGGGAGAAATCAAACACAATCTAAAAGTTTACCTTTACTTTTAGACATAGTGAGTTTGCTTCTGGGATCTAGTCTATGAGCCTTAGACGTGTAAATTTCTTTTCAGAAAGTCAGGTGGCAGAAAGGTCTTAGCTGAAAAAAGAACGTCCGAGGGAATATTGGTAAAAGATACCAAGAGGGGGGGCAAATGTCAAGATTTTTAAAGAGGATATAATGGTTGTAAGCTTAGGAAGATCATCTGTGCTGGAATTCCTGGAAGATCTTGAATCAACACGTCTTGTAAAGCATTCAAGGGCCCCTTGTAACGATCAGGTTATACCAATCATTACATTGCAACTTGAGATTTGTAATTCTTAATCTCAAGTTTAAACGCTATTTTGGGGTTTTGCGGTTTATGTGGGGCTCTTCACAGGGCTGTGCCCCACCCGAGCTATTTTTTATGCTCTTAGGGCATAAAGAATAGTGTGGGTGGGACTCCTTACAAAGGCGACCTTTTAAGGTAGGGACTGCGCAATTCTGAACTCAGTTCAGAATTCTTTGTTATTTCCCACCCTCATGTGGGTCTCTCTGGTGGCCTTAGGGCCACTCTTGCCTTTTCTTACCTAGTATCTTGCAGCAAACATAGTTTGTCTACTTAACAAAAAGTTGGGATTTGGTGGCGAAAGATCAATCAAATACTCTTGTTTTTTATTGTGTTGTTTGCGTTGCCCTATGTTAATGGATTAGTTTTTTGGCATGTATATTTTTGTTATTAAATTGAACAAGTCTAACTTTGGGTCAAAAATCCTTGATTTCCTGTGTTGTCTTTTCTCAATTTTAAATTTTCCTAAATCCAAGGCTAAATTAGTGAGTAAGTGAAGTTGAAACTCTTACCTTGAGGGAACCTTATATCAGGTAATCTATTGACATCAGTTTTAATTTTCTGATCCTAAGGCAAGATGGAGGTCAAAAACTGTGACTTTTTCGTTTGTTACACCCCTTTAATAAGCTCATACTATAATGGAAACTGGATATGTCACATTAGGTGAGTCCTGGAAGTGGGATAATTTCTGAGGCTTTTGTACTACATTAGTGATTAGTATGTGGTCCTAACTTTTATAGCATACTATGCCCCTTGAGGGAGATATAGCTATTGAGTCAGTGTCCAAGACACTAAAACCAACTTACTAGACATAGCCCAGGATTTCTTTTATAACGAGAGCTTGAGTTAAGTAAGTGACTTGATGCTTAGCCTCATCATGCACTTGAAGAAGCCTGCACCCATGGCGATTGAAGGGTGTCATAAAAACATAATAAAGTTCCTAGTTGTGTCAGCATCTCTGAGTAATAGAGCCATAAGAAAGAGCTTTAAGATGAACTAAAATGCATGACATTCTCTTTTCCATTTAAAGGGACATTCTTTCTGGTAAGTGGGTGAGGAGGTTTTGCCAATTGTTCAAAATAATAAAAAATTTGAGTTAGGATATGGTAATTAAATAGCTACTTTCTAGTTTTGGTCAGTTATTATTAAAAGTTAGATTGCTTTATTTTTAATATATGTACTACATATCCATCTTTCAGGAAAAAAATTACTAGGAAGGTCATTTTCTTCCTTGGAAAAGTCACACAGAAATCTTAGGGAAAGCTCAACCTCATGAAGGACAGCCATATCCACTTAAAAGTGATAGGAAGCTAGAGTTTCAAGATAAGACCTAGATTCCTTTGGGGTTGTGCTAAAAACCACGAGATCAGCCATAGTCCATATAGTAACGCTGGTTCCAAGGCTGTGAGTTAACCTAATGGGGGGTAGTTGGAAAGGGTCTAACCAAGGAAATTGTTGCTCATATACTGTTTAAAGTATCAAAATAATAAAGAGGAAAGTTTTAAAAAATATATTTCTATAAAAACTACTAAGGGAAACATGTAAAAAGAATAACCTAACAACCTACTACTACAAAGGGTTCTGGGTCTACAGTGTAATGGGGTAAAGCTGCTAAGCTGAAAAAAATAGTATGCTTTAATTTTGACCTTGATCCCACAAATTAGTTTTGACGGCAATTTACTTATGATAGTATCAGCTGACATTTCCAGTATATTCTCAAGTCATTTTCCTGAATTCGGAATGTCACATTTCTTTTTTCTTTTTCTCAATGGTGTTTCAGGTTTTATCACTGATATGATCCCCTTTTTTCTGGTAAATCGCATGAATTTAGGACTTACTAGTTATGGCTTTGCTATTCTAATTTTTCTTCTGGGTGAACCACAGTTGGGAATTTGTATGCACACATTACCCAGCTGATTAGTTTACAATATAATAGTCTACTTACTAGGGATCAGATCCTCTAGTGGATGTAGAGATATCTTCTTTAATTAAAACTATTGTTTTTAGGAATTACCCTGACAATTATTTACTGATCTGCTAGATGTTGATCTGCCAGATTGTAATGTTTCACTGGAAATAAAACTGTGAAAATGTATTTAATTTAGGGTTCTTTTGCCAATTATACAATTTATAATTTATTAATATTAATTAGTTAAAGGTTATCGCCAATTGACTAAAGGATCTATGTTTTGTTACTGGAGCAGTGAAAATGCTTTAGTTGTAACTTGCAGTTTAACCTTAAGGTTTTGCAGTCTGCTGTTGATGGGTAAAGGTCCCAAATTACCTAAGCAGACCGCTAGCCTATCTAGAATACTCCGCTGAGGGTGATTAGAGTTTGTGGGAAAATTTACTTAATGACCTTGGATATGTCATGATTCTGGTCAGTGGTGCAATTTGGATAGGTGAATGAGGAAGGTCCTCATGTGTGCGACCTCATAGTGCTAATCAACTGGAAACAGCTGCCGTTTCCCAGTGAGGCGCTAATGGATTAGTTGGCCAATGTCATTAATTCTCTTGACGCACATATCAACAAAACTATAAAGTTAAATGGAGAGCCAAAGAGAGCCATCCAGAGGTTTATATTGGTACTCATTGTTAAGAGTAAACATCGCTCAAAAATCAACTTAGTGCTTAATATGAAAGGTAGTTCAGTTTCCAAAAGCTAAATTTAATAGTAGAAGTTATCAATTATGCCATAAAGGAAAGAACTTAGGAAGCTCTGGAAATAGTTGAAAACCGTCAATAAGAATGAACTGAGTTTGGCTTCAAAAACTATGTCACTACTTGGGTGGAGCGTGTAACTAAAGCTGAAGAGGAGATTGAGCAAGTCAAGAAAGGTAATAATGGCCTCTGCAGGAAGGTTGCCTCCTGAACGTGAAAAGAGTTTAATTAATCAATATTACTATTCCAAAAAAATGTTTATGAAGTGGATAGATAACGCTTCCTCCAGGTTAAGGAGGACATGTTGCAAATAATGAGCCATATTGAGGAATTAGAGAATCACAAGTGTGATTGCGCTCAACAGGAGGAAAATGAAGCCAATGATTATACATACAAATCTTTGGTAAGGATTATACTTGCATCAAGAAAATGCTTAAATCATTTTTTACAATGTCAGAGATGACTCCCAAATCAATTCCTATGGTTAGGTGGGTTTTTGTTCAGTAAACACCTGCCAGTGGAGTAACAGAAGAAGTTTAGAATATGCTAAAATGCTACATTTTACTGGGATAATGCACCAGTGTTTTTCACTTTTTTAAAATGACTATTTTCAGATATGGGACTGTCAAAAAGCGAAAACCATAATGAACTGTTTAGATACAGATAACTATAATCTGGTGTTGCCCCACTTTAATGGAGACAATTGGCCATTCTCTGAATCAAAGGAAGCGATTATGACTGAATTTGGAAGCCACATTAGAATGGCCAACCGTAAATAAAAGTTTATGGTTAATCAATTCAGAAAGGACGAGACTTTGGATGCTTTTACTGACAATTTTTACCAGGAGTAACAGATATTAGCTGGGGCAAAAGTAATTTCTGATTTCGATGTGTGCATAGCCATGCAAGCAGCGTTTCAGCCATATAGTGACTTGCACCGCACTATGTCATTGGCGCTGGTACACCAAACTTTTTCATAGCAGATGATAGATCATCTCAAGATGCTGGGAGCAGCATTTGATGCACCTATAAAATTTTATGAAAAAATTCTGGCTGATGATGATCAAACTACAATGGAATTAGAAAATGATGTTGAAAATTGCTGGTCACAGAATCAAGCTTTGATGAGCAAGGAAACAGATGTTTCAAAATTTATGGATACATTAAATAAGCACTATCAAAAAGTGAAGCGACTAGACAAATTTTCCGTCCAAAGTCTTTGAAGAAACTGAAAGGATATGTGAATTTGTGCTGCCTCTGTAGGAGGGAGAAACTTCTAAAATTTGGGAAAAAGCCTTTCAGTCTAGATGTTGAACAATCTAGAATTTCAAGAGAACTTGTTCTGCTGAATATCTGCTTTAAATGAATAAGTATTGGAAGGACTAGCTCAGGTTGGAACTGAGTCCGCCAGAAGTAGTCCCAAGGCACTAGATGAGGTCAAAAAAGGAGGCAATCATTCCAGAGATTTAGGAGGAAGTCATTCAATCTTATATTAGTCAAACTGTATGAGAGAGGCAAGAAATGCCGAGAATATGATCCAATTTAAACGAAATTTGGTAGAACTAATGTTACAAAATCAATCTGTGAGGTAGGGTATCATTTTCAAATCTATCATCCAAATTAATCTGAACATCAAAGATGGCAAACAATTTCAAAACAGATTATAAAAGATATTAATATTTTAGAAAAAGTGATTTAAGATAAAAAATTAATAAATGTTATAAAGATAAAAAATAGATGGAAAATAAAAGAAAATCATCTTTGAAGAAAAACATATGAAAGGGTGGTTAGCCTGGAAGGTAAAACTGCTTCCACCCTAGTGCAGGTTTTGAGTTCAAAACCTGTACTGGCTAGAAAATTCTCGGTGTGGTATATTTGTGCTAAAGTCGACCCACCTTGAATATATATATATAAGAAAAACATATGAAAATAAATAAATATATAAAGGTATTGATGTTTATTATTCTTTTGTTGCCACAGTTAAGAAGATCTAGTGGGGATCCCAACTTACGTTTTTAAGTGGAGAGAAGGGGGATAAACTATGATGAGCAATTGATAAAGTTCAGCGGAAGCAGAAAACTATGTTTCTGCCATCAGGATCAGGATGAGCTAAAACTAGATCTTCTGGGAGACTTCTACGAAGAGTCTCAGCATAATCAGGTTGGCTAAAACTAGATCTGTCATAGAGGCCCTAATAAATAGATAAGACATCTTTAGGAAAGCTAAGGTTGAAACAGTGTATGTCATTAGTAGTCTTAGGGCACTAGTAAGGACTCAGCACAGCTGACTTTTAAAATCCTGTGAATGACGAGGAGTTATTAGAACCCATCCTAGGGTTAGTACAGTTTGAATGATGAGGAGTCATTTTGAACCCTTTCTGGAGCTGGACAGGTTGACCAGAACTTATTATCAGAAAGAGCAACTGAAATAGTCCTGGCGTGTCATAATGTTATGGGAACTGCACTCAGGAGAGCCAGCAGCAAGTAAGAAATGAGGAAGAGGGGCTGCATTGCCAAAGAGGGTCATTAGAGCGTTGAGTGCAGGACATATTGAGCTCCACAGAAGTTGTACTGAAGAATGATAACCATGACCTAAGGCGGCATCCTATCCTCAGCTTCTTACCTTACTCTGGGTAGGTTTAGTCAAGAAGGGGGACATGTTGGAAAATTTGGATATGTCCATATTACCCAGTCAATCAGACTAAACCATAGTAGTCTGCCCATTAGGGGATTAGATCCTCTAGTGGATGTGGTAGTTATCATTTTTAGTGACAACTATTTCTCAGGGAATTAACCCTAACAAATTTTTAACGATTTGCCAGGTGTTAATCTGACAGATTATTAATTTTCATTGGTATTGTCCCTAACAATGTATTTACTTCATGGTTTAAATGTTGGTTTTATTGGGTAATTTAATCATATAAGTCAATTGGAGTTTGTAACCAATAGCCTTATGAATCTATGTTTAGTTATTGAAGCATCAACAAAGCTTCTGAAAGTGACTTGTAGTTTAACCTTTTAGGTTTGCGGTCTGCTGTTGATGGGTAAACGTACCTTTACATAAGCAGACTGCAAGCCTAACTAGGGTGCTCCACTGAGTTTGATTAAAGAATGTGGAGTTTTTTTCTATTTACCATGAAGAGGTCGTCAATCTGGTTGGCGGTGCAATCTGACTAGCCAAATGAGGGAAGTCATCATGGGTGCGACTTCAAAGGGTTATTTCAACAGAACCAGCTTTTATTTCCAAGTGAAGCGCCAACAAAAGGTTTGGACGCTAATCCCCTATAGACGGCCTGTTTTTGTGGTAAATAGAACAAAATTATAATAGCGCACTTGTTTTTAAATTTTAATACTTTTATGCAATGGTTTTACGAGAGTTTTTTTGGGATAATAGTTTAGTTGAGTGTCCTTAATCTATAGTATTTGTCTATCAAGATCTCTGTGGACTCTGTGAGAAGAGTGTCAGACATTTACAAGTCTGAGGTATGGAAAAGAGTGGTTTTGAGGTGAGTGAAGACCAAATCGGCCAAAATACCTTGGTTGATTCTCGGTGGAACCCTATTAACGGGGTAACACTTTTAATACTAATATTAATAAAACTCGAGCAAATATCATGAGTCCAACTGATTGGATTGTGCCAACTATGCAGCGAATTCAGGGGAGTCCCTTGGAGGCTCTTTCCCTGGCCACCGTCAGTTTAGTTTACATCCCCTTATGATGACCAGCCTCTTTTATAGGGTTGGTGGGGGCTCCTCAGCGCGAAAAGATTTTCCCCTTTCTGATTGAGTCCAATTAATTAAATACCTTCCAAATGGTTTTGTTTTTCCAACGGTTACATCCCTGCTGGCCCTCACATTAAAGTGATGCGAGTCTCAAACTAACTGATAGGCCGCTTTTGAATATTTCCTAATTCAGACAGCACCAATCAATCTGAACTCGAGGCATGAATAGTCTAAATTACAATTATCTGTGAGTCTTGAACTAACTGATAGGCCACTTTTAAATCTTTCCTAATTTGGACAGCACCAAGAAATCCAAGCCTAAACTATGAATCATTTAATTATCACTATCACACTATTACTGAGCTTTAGCTTTTTTCTGGGGCACCTAATAAAAGAACAAAAACATATAAAACTATTTATTTTATTAAGGTGCCTGTTTATATTATTTTATTTTTGATAAGTGGTAAGAACAGCTCCTGCAATATTGTTGGATTTGAGGTGATACTGCACCAGCGAGCCTACAAAAGGGCCAAAAATCCAACAAAGAGAAAGAGGACAGGAGGAGAATTAAATTTCTTGAGATAACTTCAATAGTTAGAAGGGTAAGCACCTGTTTTAACATTGGGCTTAATAATAAAAGATTTCAATGAGAGCTCAACTAGAGTAATAGTCTTCATACTATTACTATCTATCAAATTAGATTAATATCAATAATTCAATCAACGCACACATCAACAACCTGTTCAGTTAACTGGAGAGCAAAAGTGATCCACCGTGCGTTTATTTTTGGTACTTGTTAAGAATGACCAGCACTTAAAAGTTAACAACAAACTATTGTGGGCTATAATGGGGACCATGGTGTAGGGACTCTTTTTTTAAAGTCTTCACATAGTTGCTTGATTTTCTTTTTATGAAAACCTGATAATTTTGGGACTTAGTGTCTTTGGCTGAGGGCAGATAGGGAAAGGCCATGTGGAAATCAGGGGAGGCAGCGGCTATTCATCTCTAATACAGTTATGCCCTAGGTCAGAGACTAGGGCGAGGCGCGGGAATTTTCATTAGAACCCTCCTTCATCCTGAAAGGATGCAAACTCTATTCAACTTATTATCTGGCACAGAGATCTTACATTACCTTACCTTGATAGACATCTATTACCTCCTTCTGGGACCTTTTTAGGGTCATAATCCTTGTGAGGGTATTAAATTATATGGCACATAGGGTGTTGGACTTAGGTGGGGCAGGCACAGGTGCATTTAATTTCTTATTGTGAAATTCCTCAGTGGCTCCCAACAGTTGATACAGCACATAATGGGACCCATATTTTCTCCTAAGTGGGGATCTCTTCCGTGACATCAGGTATTGAACATAACGTTTAACCCACATTAAGTGATAAAGTCTTTTCTACCTTAAATTGTAGGGCTCCCTCTACCATGATGGTCTCAACTTCTGCTGGTTTCTTGCCCTTAAAAGGAGAGGACGAGGAAGAATAAAAAAGACGTGAATTACCTAAAGATGTGCAATTACAGGTGAAAACCTTCTTATTTAAAACCTTGGTAATATGTAATTGTCTTGACCTCATTTTTTATCTAACTGAGGCAAGCTGACCAGGGGACAGACAATACCGATATATGTAATGGGATAGGGGAAGGTGAAGTATAGCGAGATTTAGGCACCCCAGAGTAGACGAGCTACCCCTATTGCCAGCTGGTACCACCAGGTATAGGGAGGTTGGATGCCCTACTCTGAGATGGTTTCCCATATTATGGAGCAGATGTGAAGGAAGGGGTCTATATTCAGAGAACAGATGGAACCATGTTCCAACCAGTTGTTGTTACTTTGGCCTCATATATCCATATAGCCAGGTTTTTAGTTGTTCCAGTAAGTGTAAGTAAAATATTCTTATTGTCCCATGGATGGTCAGCATAGTTCCCTTGAAGGCATCCAGTGCTACGTTGTGGATTGTTACAGTGCAATGGCAACTATCAGGGAGCGGAGTGTGGGAGGTATTGGGGATTCAAGTTGGTATGCAAGGAGGCTTCTGGAGATTGATAGCTCCTGATCATTGTGAGTTCTTAACAGAAGCGCACCTTCCTGCCATATGGCTCAGATGGAGGGCATGCTTCAAGGTGGTGGTGTAGGGTGCCATCCCCTCCACACACTGCTCATGTTGCATGAAGAGAGCTTGATCATTCTGCTAACCTGTATGTTCTTCTGAGGCAGCTCCAGGTGTTAACTCTTACCCTTGGCTGGAGGAAAGATGATGTGTCATCCTCCATATTGCCTTCTGTGTTGTGAAGTCATAGGGGATGTCTAATGCATCCAGGTAGTTAATTCTAGCAATATATGAATATACGTCGTGTGTGCCCCTCTGGGGAAGATCATCTGTTTTCTTATCGTGAAGTGAGCTTTGGGCCTTCCCCTTCCATGACTAGTGCCTGTGAGGTTGAAAGTCCATCCTATGTGCCAAATGATGTGGAGGAAGCGTTTGAAGTGAGGGGTTTATCATGTGGGCCCACTGCATTGGAGTGGTTTGCAAGGTAAGTGAGCAGGCTGGATGGGTTGTATGGGGTGGAGAATTTTGAGCGCCTGCGCAAAGGTGGCCCTCGCAACTCTAGACTAGTGTTGTTGTGCGAGGTCTGGAACTAGGATTCCTTTATATATGTACCCAATATGCAGTTGGAGTGGGTCCTAAAGTTTAGGCCCATGCCTCCTCTGGAGCATGGGCCAAAGAATGTTTCCACCCATACAGGTGGCCGGGACCCAGGCCACAGCCATCCCTGGATAAGTGCGTGGAATGAGGATATGAATGTAGGTGAGAAGGAGATTAAATTGGTGGGGAACCACAGCATGGAGAGGATGAGTGAGTTGGCAAAAGATACTCGCCCCATTAGTCTTAGGGATCTTCCCTTAAGTGAGGCGACGCAGTTGGACATCCACTGTAGTAGGTTGTTCTCAATTGTCTCATTTGGTTACCCCACAGTTTCCAGCCATACCCAAGGCGGCGGACAGGGTTGTTTGAAGGAGTAGATGCAACGGGTAGGATGAGTGGGTTGTTCCTTCATGGGGGGGCTGTGGAGTTTAAGAGTTGTGGCCATTTGTTAGTGTTGTTAGAATCTGAGGATCGCTTGCTTGATAATTAGATTCCTGCACGCTTATTTGGGACAAAGTTTGGCTGAATGATCCTTGATTTTGCCAGTGGCTTACGGTATTTGGACTATTTGGAAACTCATTAGGTATAAAAAAATAACCTCAACTCTTCTGGACAATTTTGGGCTTAATTTTCACTTTACAATTGGGAACTTCTTCTGAGGCAGTAATAGTTACAAGCTGGGGATTTGGCACTTCCAGCTTGTCTCACTTCTCCAAAGAAAATATTTTGATTAAAAAACTAAGAAAGAGATAAAATAAAATCTCTATTAGAGAATATTTTTGATAATGATCATTAGGCCAGGCGCCGGTATTTATACCTCTAGGGCATCTCCTAGCCACATTCGAGCATACAATTCTAACAGATTATTTTCCACCTTATTTTGTCCCTTGAACTGATATAGTTGAGACCTAATTCAAGGTTTATTAGTGGCAAAATACTCTCAAAATTTGGAGATTTCAGGGAAAAAATTTACAATAACAATGTGCAGAATTATCCTAGGATACTCTTGATTTGAGTTTTGTCATACTGCTGATGAAATACATTTTCTGTGAAATTTCTGCGTTGATTGAAGTAGATGAAGTACCCCTAATTGGGACTTCAGCAGGCTTCTCTCAATAGCCCTAGGTTTTCCATTTTGGGCAGTCCATGTTCAAGTGCTATCATGCCAATTTATGAAGATTGACATACAAATTTCAGCCTAGAGCGGGAAATTGATTACGTTTTAACCTTTATCTGTTCATAAGACTTTTAGACGTTATCTTCAGGTTGACCCCAAATAGCTTCTTATGTTGGATATTAATATTGGCTCCAAGTAATTGGGACTAATTGCCAAGTTTTGTGTGCGACAATTGGCCTGAATCTATGAGCATATTTGGCCTGAGCTTTCAATAGAATATTTGGATGTTTTTGACATTGGTATAATCAGCCCAAGCCGTGTAATTGCAGTAGGCTTTATTGTATGAATTTAGAGTATTAGATCGAGTAACGTAAATATAATCATCTTGATCTGTTGGTTGTCAAAAGATTTATTTTTGGGTCAACCACAAGAATCTGAAATGTGTAATTGCCTAGGAGGATTATTTCTGTTTTTTTTTGTTAAATGATGCGTTGCTCATAATGAAATATTTCTCCAGGGTGCGTTACAGCTGTTGGACATCATTATTGTTAGCCATGCCTGTCATGCAATCATCTTTAAAGGCTAGTATCTTAACTGTTGGTTGGCCATGTGCAGTTATGCCCATGAGGCGTGAGTCAGCGACGCAAAAGAGTGGATCAATACTGAAGTTATACAGTAGTGGGGTGAGTAGCCCCTCTTTTTTAGCCCTCTGTGAGGTGTGATCTTATTTCTTAGAAAGCCAGGGCCTCATACAGCTATGGATGTGGATTCTGTAAGGAGCATCGCCCAATTTATTAATTTGGGTGGGAGTTTAAAGGCGCTTAGGTTTTTTTCAGGTATGACTAACTAATGCGAACATATGCCTTCTCCTGGTCTAGGAATACCAGGGCTCAGTTGCTTTGGACTAGCATATGTTGGTGATGGAGTGTATATTGGTCCATATTGAACGGATTGGTGTAAACCCAAAGTGATTGGTCTACAGGAATTTGGAGCTATTGTGCCTAATCTGGTGGCTGAACTTTTTTGATATTTTTGTATCAGTGTTAGAGAGTGCAATTGGGTGTCAGTTGGGCAGGTCCATTTTGTCACCCTTTTTGAACAGGTTAAGAAATAGGAGTCCTGGCCACCAGCTAGGAGGCGTGTCTCAAGCAGGCACTGGTTCATTGATGCAAAGTGAGAGGGCGATTTTCTTGAAGTATTTTATGTTAAATATGTAGGGAATCCCATCAGGCCCTGGTCATTTCCTACGTGGTGCACCGCAGACTGTGTCCCAGAGCTCCTCTTATGTGATTAGGTCTAGGAGTTTATAGTCTGGCGGTGTACTTTATATTCCAGTGGTGTGTATAAAATCCTTAATTTTTGGGGGTTGGTTGGGGTGTCGTGGTATAGATTGGTGTAGAAGCGGTGTACTTATACCTTTACAATTGCTGGGTTGTTTTTATGGTGCTGTGATCTTTGAAAATCTGTCTGCACGCAGGCTGGTTGCTGTAGGAGTGAAATTGGCAGAAGAAGTATTTCAAGCAAATTTTCTTCTATGAACATATCTTTCTCAAAACTTTGATTCGCTACTGATGTTTGAAGATGAGGGCGTTTAGGCAGGCGGATATTTCCGCCCATTTACGCCCTCAGTTGGGATTGTAGCTAGACTTCAGGGTGTTAATCTCAAGGTAGTCCAGTTCTGCCAAGGTGCGCTGATTGTGGCTATGTCAGCTTGCAATTACACAAGCCAAGATGTGAGCTTTAATTATTAGTTTGACTTTAAAATTTGCCCATGTTTTATTAGGGTATAATACAATTGTGGTTACAAATTTTGGATTTGTGGCCTCATATTCGACCCAGTTGGATATTTTGGGCAATTTTGTATATTCTGGGTGTAACTTCCTCCAGGTCGACGCCTGTGCAGGAGCCCAGGTTAGCAAACGCTCTATCAAAACGACTTGGTGGTTAAAGAAGTTGGTCTTTTTTTTGAGAAAATGGAGATGTTTGAGCGGTGGATTTTTGAGGCGAGGATAAAGTGAATGTGGCTCATTGAGATGAACGTTCCCTCACATATGTTGGGGCTTGTCATGTGGTGGTGGAGTGGTTTTTGGTGGAGGGTATTGTGTAGGCCAAGGGATGCCTTCATTCATGGAATTCAATGTGCCCTGGGGGTATTCCCTGGGGTTAGGCAATTATCCATGTTGAGGTTAGCCCAGCAGTTGAAGTCGCCCAACAGGTTGGTAACTGGTGGGAGGGTAAGTGTTGGTATGATTTTGAGGAAATGTTCCCTCTCAGCTACAGTGCACAGTGCGTAGATGCATGCTATCAAGATTGTATCCTCTTGGAATGTGATTGTTGCTACTAGGACGCGGCTGTACAGATAATAAGAAAAGTTACTGATTTTTAGTTTTTTGATATTGTGGATGACTACCCCAAATTGAAAATCCATACCAAATTGGGATGATGAGACCCTGGAAGACCAGGATCCCTCTTCCACCTGTAGACAGTTGGTTTCTTGTATGGCCAATATATCTACAAAGGTTTTTCACAGGAAGTCCAGCTTTTTGGTTTAGGACGATTGAGCACTGTCTCATATGATGTTTAATGTCCTTATTGACACTGAGGTGCCCGCGGCGCCTCAAGAGCAGTTGGGATGGCCTTCTGGCCAGATTTCAGCGCACTATTTCTGAAAATTGGTCCATGTCATTGGGCCTGTCCAATCTGTGTGGTTGTCCAATCCCTTACCTTGTGCCAAATTTTGTGCAGGTCTTTCCATCATTAGGGTTTGAGTCAGTCTCTCCCGCTTGTGACCCATGGTGGTTCAGTGCGGTGTGCTGGTTATTTTCTGTTTGTGGTATTCAAATTTGTGGCTGTGGTTCCCACATTTTCGCCAATAGTGGAGCTGAATTGGTCTGTTAAATTTGCTTGATTGATACCACTTGTTGATTCAGTCAATTTTTTGAAAAACTTTTTCATCTTGGGTATTCTGCTCTGATTGGTTGGCTTGGTTAATTCCCTCTATGTCCTCCTGAATTTGGCTGGTGGTGATAGAGTAGGCCGCAAGTGATGTAGCCTTGGCTGCTGCCCGTTTGTGGGCCTTCTGTGCCATTCTGCGCACTTTGGGTGATATTGGGTCTATGAGAATGTATTGCCCATCCTCACCCCAGAGGAAGGCGTGGTTGGTGTTGATTATTTTGGTGAAGTCTTTGCTAGCTTTGTCCATGGTGTTGTTGCAGATGTATGGGGCCATTATGCCCTCCTTCACAGGGCATGCGTGCACCTTGTGCCCCAATGTGCTGCAGTGGTTGCAGACAGGCAGTTCCCTTTCCAGTGTGAAGCGGAATACCTTTGACACTCCCCCATCTTGGATAAAAACATCGCTGTGTGCGGAATTTTTGTGATGTCCTTGGATACCGCAGATAGTGTGCTGATCATAGCTATTGCCTTACCTATGCACAGGTTCAGAATCAGCTGAAACCACTTTAGTTTAAATTGTTTGAATTCTCTGTAAATGGCAAATCCATCTTGGAGCTCTTCCTCGATCACATTATGGTGAAGGTTGGTAGGGAGCAAGTCAAAGGAGATGAACAAAGTGTTCAATTTGTTCCTTCTGATGCACACGTTGAGCATAATTTGTTTGCCCTTGGGGATGTCAATTTTGATGCAGATTTTTGCAGCGGCATCTGAATCTTCTTCAGTTTTGAAGCCAATGTCAATCCAGCTTCAGTGGTAGTATAGTGGTTATGTACATCATGTGGGGGAAAAGGGAGGCATGTACCTCACCCACTTTCTCCCACATAATTGGAGATCCTACCCCTAGGAAGAGTTGGAGCCTCTGCTCTACCTTTGATAAGGATTGGGCATATTGGATTTCCAAGTACTAGTTTTGTTTATTGGTGAACTCCACAAACCCAGATGGTGTTTTAGATTGTGGTTTCTTGGTGGCATTGGTTCCCGGTCCTCCCATGGCGTTTATTGCCCTTCAGCGCACCGTTTTGTGCTTTGCCTGATATGACTTTTGCCCAGTATAATTTTGATTTGTTGTTATCGCCCATCTTTCCTGTGTGATTATCAAATTTTGCTGTTCAAATTGAATTATAGTAACTAATGTTATCATTATAAGAAAAATGGTCTTGACCTCTCTTTCAAGATAATTTTCCGGCATGGCACCTTTTTGTGCAGATTACTAGATTCCACATTTCCAAAAAAAACTTTTATAATAATTGGTTGCCTCACTTCACTTTTTATCTGAAAACCGCTTGGTGTCATTGATTGATTTAGTCAGCTGTTCTGGACTTGTCGTTGGACCTTCTTGATTTGGGTGATGTAGTTATCTGCTGCTGGAGTATTACACCGCACATAAGGCACACTGGTGAAATAATGTCTTGTACTAAATTAGCATGCAAAGTAGACACCCTTGGTGACAAATGGAGAGAGCTACTATACAATATTTGAGCCAAAGAAAGGTCAGCCGCCCATGTTTCCTAAAAGGTAGCTGCATAACATCAGAGATACTGCTTAAAGGGTTGGTTAGTACACTCCGGTTGGCCATAAAACTGGGGATAATAAGATTGGGATCTGGATGATTAGTTTTCAATAAATCACATATGGCCTCTAAGAATCGCGAGGTAAACTGAGTTCCCCTGTCATTGATTATTTTCTTGGAGCAACAAACAATGCAAATACATGGGCTACAAACAACTGTGATATGTAATTGCTATAGTAGTTGTCAGAGATGAAAAAAATTTCATATTTGGTGTATTAGTCTACAAACACCATAATAGCGTCATATCTATGGGAACTTAGGTAACTTATAACGAAATCCACTGAAAGTGATGTCTGCTTGTTGCTTGTTGAAGAGGGTAGAGGAGATCTCCTCGCCCTTTATCTGATTAGAACCTAGAGCAGTTCAAATATTGCTTATCAAGGTAGGAACTTCCACTGTCAGTTCATTCCGTCATAACCACGTTTAATTATGTTGACGCACTTCTTAAACCAGGATGTCACATGGTGGGAGGATCATGATGTTCCCTTATGACGCGGGAATGCAGCTCAGATGAAATCCATGCTATGTCGTGAAAATTTTTTACCCTATCCTTTTGGGAATACCATCCAGAAGGATCAGTACCAGTGTAATGTTTTGCAAGGAGGTTTCGCACTTCAGTATCTAAATACTAGACTCCTAAACAACATCTAGGAGTAATTTTCGCTGGCAAGAGATACCAGGACAGGTTCGTTTTAAGTAACTTCACATCCTGGTTAATAAGAAATAACATCAAATAATGGCTCAGATGGAGTATCAGGGATCCTGGGGGATGTGGAACTGAGGAATTTGAATCTAAATTTGGATATGGGCTTGGGTTTGGGTTTGGGTTTAGGCTTAGGTTTTGGTGGGGGATGTGCCCATGGCAATGTCTGGGAGTAATGGAGTTATGCCCTGATCAGAAGAAAATTAACATGACTAATCAGAGCTAGTATCTAAAGTGAGCACCGTTTAGGGGATTTCAGCACAAGATATTTGGTAAAATATGGGATACCTTTTGACAAATTCATACTAAAAGTTGAAGCTCAAAAAGAATAGGGGGATGTAGTCTTCTTGTGAGCCAACTTCTGAGGCTTATGATAATAGTAAGCTACAAGTGTTTTGTGAGCACAATCACAGTATGCTTTGCACCGTATAACAGATACCACTAGTGCATCTGAGACCAAGAAACATCCTCTAATTCTGTTTAATAAATGGCACAAGCGCGCCGAGTGACACTAAACTTCGTTGAAAAGTAAGCCATTGGGTGTTCCCATCCCTCATGACCTAAAAGTACAGCACCACTTAGTTCCACTGGCACTAGATGCCACTATAAAAGGTTCATCTGCATCTTCAGGACGCAGCACTGAAATGGCTGAGAAAACTTTCTTCTTTGCTTAAAATATCTGTTGAAATTTGAGAGTGCAAAAGTTTGGGGCGTTGTTACTTGTAAGGGAGGTGATTGGGAGAGGGCTATTTTACAATGGCGGGTGTGAGTTTCTTTAGAAAAGTGACTATTATGAAAACAGGACAGTTGTTTCTGCGTTACAAGTGTTGGTTAGAGACTAAAGGTTCCTATCTGTAAGGCGTGATTGTGTACCCATTCATATAAGGTCAAGTTACCCAGGAAGTAAGCCTCACCTTTATAGAACTCACACTTTTAGTGTTTGGCAACCATCTCAGATTTTAAATTGTAGCCAACACAGCCACATAACCTAGTGGTGCTTCTCTACATTGAGGAAAGTGGATTTTAATGTTGTATACATAGGCAATTGAACATGATAATATGAGATCCTCTAGGGCGTCATCAATTCAACTTTTAAACACAACAGGCGCGTTTTTAGTCCAAACTCAATAACCCCAAACTGGTATAATTCATAATGGTTGTGGATTACTGACAGCCACTCTTGGCTTGACTTGGCCCACACTTGATGGAAAGCGTTCACCAAGTCAAGTTTAGGAGACTTTGGATTTTAAGTATTTCTCTTAGAAATTGCTACTTCCATGTGTAATGGATATGGATCAGCGACCATCAATTTTGTTCAGAAATCTATAAATAAGACAAAGTAGCAGAATAACATTTAGCTTCTGTTTAGATATCACTAACAAAGATTTAGGAGTGCTTTTCCTGACCACACACCCCCTCTTTATCATACCTTCAACCAGATCTTCTACGCCTGGTCCTCTTCAGCTGTATTAAGATAAAGAGGGCAGTTGACTTTGATCAGGTCATCCTTTAGTTGGAAATTCAATTAAAAGTTTTGTAGCTTGGTAGCTATTACACCTTTCTAATCAGTAACATACTGAATTGCGAGAAATAACAGGCAAACTTGAGCAGCTCAGGAACTATATCTGTATAAGAAAATTCCACAGTTTTTGCTACTGAAAATTTGTTGGTTAGGTGGGAAGAAGGGGAATCTCCCCCAGGTGAGCAATGAAGGTAAAGGCTAACATATTCCACTAAAATCAATACTAACATATTGGCTACACCACCATTCTACAATCAAAATTACTAGGTATAGCAACTCAGAAATTTCTGCAAAGTGTGCTATAAATTCATATTTGTGTGCCACAAAACGCAGGGGTTTACAAAGAGTGAGTGTGAGCATAGAGACCCGCGATGTCCTTATGACTGAAGAGCCAGAGGTGAATGAAAGAGCTAAAGCTTGCACCGCCTTAAGGTCAATGAAATTGCTTGTGACCTCAGTAATCTCTAAGGCAGTTACTTTAGCATATGTTGCCCTACCTAATATGAGTGGAAATAATAAGCAAGTATAGATAATATTATATAACTCCTTAATGAAGCAAAGAGATTAATCAAACCTCTTAATCTTTGAATCCTATCGTACCTTAAATCATCTGTTGATGAACTGAGCGGACATAGCTGCTGCACAAGCATAAGACAAGGTGCAAACTCAGGACCATTAGAGTCTGACAAGGGTCGCACATATGAGAGATCTTATAAACGGGATCCATTCAATTCTTCTCTTCCACATGATCAACAAGGGAATATGAGAGAAATCAGTAGCTAATCTTTCAGGGGTCAATGGGAATCGCCATTATCCACATTGGGACGTTTGAAATATTGGGGAGAGGGGAATATTATGAAGAGTGAGAAAAGTCTAAGAGGACCATTATGTCTACTTCAGGCCTCTGAGAGGGGGCAGAGTAGGCTGCAGGGTGATATACAAGTTTGTGTAGTGAGAGATTGACTTCATATTCTTATACACTTTGACACTATTTGCGCTTGTAGAAGCACATTATGTCATATTTGAGAGCGCAGGGTGCATCCCCTCCACACAGGGATCCAGTACGGTACACATTAACTTCTCCTTGTAAAATATTAGCACCTAGATGACTCATAACGGAATGTAAGCTAGAGGTAAAATCAAACTAAGAGCGCTTACAGCTAGGCGAGGAAGGCAAAGTTTTGTGAGTTGTGTAATAAATTCTAATAATAAATGCTTCATGATGTTAACAGTAATATCCCACGGACAACAGTTAAGGAGCATTTTCAAGAGGTAAAAGAGACTTGAGGTGGTGGAGTGGTCGTTAAAGGTCAGGAGCTCATGAACTAAAGCTCTATCTCTGTTCTTAAAAGGTTGACTTATGTTTGGAAACAATCATGTCAGAGAAAGACCTAACTTCCTTTAGTGTTGCACTTGAACTTTTAAGAGCAGCCAAAGTCTACAAAGCACCGCTGGTTACAAGCCTGTGATTGACCCTACAGGAGGGGGAGTTAAAAAGGGTAAACCAAGGGATTTTGTACTTAACCGTTTAATAGAATAAAATTACTAGGAGGAAAGTTTTAAAAACAAAATA
The DNA here is from genome assembly GCA_022478985.1 of Massospora cicadina. Lineage (NCBI taxonomy): Eukaryota > Fungi > Entomophthoromycota > Entomophthoromycetes > Entomophthorales > Entomophthoraceae > Massospora > Massospora cicadina. The sequence goes on from JAKSZP010002662.1 coordinate 213,272, forward strand.
TCTTGATAAGCTACTAAAAACTTGATAAAAGAATACCCTAACACCCTTTTATCACAAGGATTCTGGGTCTATAGTGTAATGGGGTGGCTTCTAAGCTGAACCACATTAATATGTAATGATTTTCGATTTTTCATATCATTAATTTACAGTTTTGATCAATATGATTTTCCCTCAAAAGTATCAGCTGACATTTCCAAGCTATTCTAGTCAAATTTTCCTCCATTCTTAATGTCCAAATTTGCCTTTTTTTATTTGCAATGCGCCTGTCAGTTTTAATCATCCTTTTAAGTTCTTTTTCCGACTTTTGCCTAAATCTAGGTTAATTAGGTATGGTTCTGATATTTAAACTGGCTTCTTGGTAAACCACCTATTGTGGGCAGGTCATGGGGACCATGAGAATCTAAAAGGTTTTCCTTAAATCTTCACACAGTTGCATAATTTTCTTAAATGAACCTACCAATTTTGAGGCTTGGGTGAATTTGTGCTAGTGGTAGATGGGGAAAAGGCGCGTGGAAAGCAGGGAATGGCAGCGGATACCCATCTCTCATCCAGGGTATGCCCTAGGTTGGAGATCTTTTAGAGGTTAAGAAACTTTGGATTAAAACCCATCCTTTGTCCTGAAGGTATGCAAACCTTTATCAAACCTGATAGCTGGCTCATGTATTTTATATAAATAAAACCTTCCTATAATGCTTGGTTTTAAATGAGAGAAAAAATGCTGTCACTGTAAAAAAATTGCGCATGAGAATTGGAGCTTATTATGAATATTGTCTCTTAGTCTCAGGAAGGCTGCTAGGGCGTTTCAACTCAAAGTTCAACCCCTAAAACTGAAATTTTCTCATTTTACACTTATTACCTTATGCCTCACATGCTTTCCTAGACCCTTAATTGATTTAAAGCGTTGAATTAGTCAAGCTTTAAAAAAACCTGAGACTTAGTGAATGCCTGGGAAAAGGATTCATCTATAAAGTTGATAATTTTTCTCATAGTGCCAAACGCCTCTATAAGCAAAGGGCTTTAAGGTGGAATTTGCGTGGCTTGCAGGTATTTTTTTCCAGATTTTGGAGGACAGAAATAGAGGATAGAATCCCAGATCTCATTAGTTAGGTGTTAAAATTTAGTATCAAGCACAGGCATAGCGTTAGAAATAGTCTTACTTTTGTGAATCAATAAAGGTTTGAGCTTTGAATCATTCTCAACCTAGTGTGCCAACGGAGTTAAGTTGCAGATCATCCACATCAGTAAAGTGGACAAGATAAATTCAATTGGATGGTGTTCATCGACTAGGTCTTCAAAGAACAGTAAACATAGCAGAAATGTGGCGATATTCATTTATTATGCTTTGTAAATTGTAAACTTGAATGGATCTTGTTATAAAGAATTATGTAACTGTGACAGGTCATATTAAGGGTAGCCAACCAGTATGTGAGGGAGTATATATGAATGTAATAGTGGCATACAAATGCATGAATGATATGCACTCGTTGGGTATATCTACCCAATATCCTAAAATTTTTCAAGGGCTTGGCGGGATAAGTACTCTCATTATTAAGTCCACTAGATTAATTTTTGTGCCGCATCTTAGCACAACAGGAGCTTTAGTATGATCCAAGGATTATAAGAGCTCTTATAATCTGTATGTGAAAATTAAATCTCTTAGTTGACTTTAGGTGTTTAGTTAATTTGAGATTATTATATAATTTTCCCTGTCAATTAATTCAATTAATTCATGCTTTAAGAGAGGCATAAACACACAGTCTATTGCACTACCCACAGTCTTATCCTTCTTGAGTGCAGTGAGGGGAGGGTAATAGTGGGGGTGCTATATAAAGATTCTCAAGAAATTAGTTTTTGGCCTATATAGCTTCTTTAACAGTGTAATAATTTACTTAAGAGTTGTGGCATAGATAATGAGAAACTAAGCCTTGTACCTAAAGGAAAAAATGATCATTGCTCAACTATATATGTGTTAAGCCTTCCTTCTGCGCCAGAGAATGACCCTGAGCTTAGTTCTTCTTTTTTATAATGAGATATAGGATATCATCTAATTTTTGGGTTAATCCTCTAGACTTGCAGACACCAAAAAGCCAAAAATATATAGAAGGAGCTATTTTTAAGATAAAACTTGTGCTTTCACAATGGGATCATTGTCATTAGTTGGGACTTAATAAGCTGAACAGTGTGATAGGGTTCAGCTTGCACATATTTCTCTTGTGCCCTTTATCAAGAATTAAGTGGATGGACAATGTTGGTAAACTCATCAATGTGGCCCCAAACAATTCATTTGTGATTTGATAGGTATAAGAAATGTGGGGAACCAAAAAGAATTTCTTAGTAGAAAGGGAGTAGTTGAACAATAGTTTTAATGACAATAGGCCTAAATCACTGAAATATTAATTGATTTCTAAATCAGCGATTATAACATTTTCAATTCAATTTATTCAAGGTACGCTGACCAGGGGATGGACAGTACCAAATCACAACACTCAAAACGACAAAATAAAACTATTAACCAGGTGGGAAGCAGAAACCGCTAACCCACCATGGCAGAGGGTGAGGAGGGGTTGGGGGGTTGGTTTTCAGAAAGACCCACCTCGATCAAGGGGTGTTGGTTACAGTACCAGATCAGAGCAGAGAGCCAGGGCGTTGGGGCATCTGCATAGTGGGGTGGAGGTCAGCGTAGTAAGAATTTTCCACTTCCTCATCAAGAAAATGACGGGAAAGTGTTTCAACAAAAGCTGCGAGGAGAACTTCAGCTTCTTTGTGGGCTTCAGGAAGTTGGGTGAAAAGGGAGATACTGTGGCAGGTGATTTTGGCTGAGGAGTTGAATAAAGCAAGCGTTGCGACATTCATAACAGCAATTTTAGCATCATCAAATAGTTTTAAGATGTCACTGCAGGGAGATTCAGGGAAGTCGGGGGGGGGGGGGAAGAAGAGGGTGGGCAGGCCATGCTGGAGCTGAGCCACTGACTGGGCCACCGCGATGCATAGTTTTGGGCACTGAGGAGAGGCCAATGCAGCTAAGGCGAGCTGGTGGTCACTTTGGAAGGGGGCTGTATTGGGCAAAGGAGCAAAATGGCGAGGGGTAGGGGTTTCATTGAAGTTGGGAAGGAAAAATTCTGCCTGACCATAATCGCCTTGGCAGAGAGGTTGACCTGTATGCTTACTAATGAGGACATTACCTGATTCGTCAGTCTCAGCCAATATATCCCAGGGATTTTGGTTCACTGGAATAGTGGCGTTTAAATTTGAGTGGGTAGGATTGGGCGAATGGGCAGCTGCTTGGGTGTGAATGTTGGTCCAAGCATTTCTCTGATTGGCTGGCGTAGATTTAGGTGGGAGAGTGAGGATGGAGGTTTTGGGGGGGCTGTTTTTCCATGTGGGCCCACTGAACGAGATTGGAGGGTGGGAGGGGGCAGCAAAGCGCCCCATACTGAACCTCCAGAGGGGGCTCAGAAGTTGCAGCAGCGGACTTGGCCTGAGGGCACACTTTTTTTGCATGGTCAAGGCCAAAGCAGAGGGAACAAATCTGCCTACCATTATTGACCCAAGCCCAAAAGAAATGATCAGGCGCTGCAGCCACACTAGCGCGGGGTGGGATTTGTTGGGCTATGGTAGGGTGGTGCGGTATGATGGTGTGTGTTGTACGAGGAGCAGCAAGGCGCTCCGCACCAGATGGAATGGTAAAGATGAGGTGGGGCTGAGTGCCATAAGCCATAAGCCCTGCAACCAACTGGTCATACAAAACCTGGGGTGGAAGGTGGGATGAGAGATTTGCAAAGGATACCACCAGCATGGTGTCTGAAGGGAGGCGAGTATGGGTTGTGGGAATGGGTTTTTTTTATAAATTAGAGGAGTTTGTGCTGCTGCTTCAGCATCCTCCTCAGATTGGAAGTCAATGTCAAAGTAGCCCTTAAAAGGGCGGAAGTCTATAAAGCCAGCTGGCATAAAGGCCACAGTGGCTAGGTCAATAATTGCCTTATCAGCATATGGGAACAAACGCCCATAGTCCACTCTGAGGCAATAGCAAATGGCGGAGTGAGGGAGGGCGAGAGGATGGGGGTGAGAAGGGTGGACACACGCCAGGTAAAGCGCTAAGTCCCATGGGGGGACAAAATGGCTGGAAGCAGTGGGTGGGCTGTTTGAGCCCATCCAAACGCGCTTGCCTGCAGTGTGGAAAACGCTAGGTGGGGGTGCACTGCTGCCCCACACTGGGGTGGCAGGCGGTGGAGCCAAGGACATCAAAGAATAGGTTTGGGCAGACAGCTGTGGATAAATAAAACTTAAATTTAAATTCACACAAAAGTGACTTTGAGCGGTAAAAGAAAGCTAGTTTTTGGTTGCACTTATAACATTTTAATATAAAATAGATAAGGCAGTTGATCTTTACCAATACTGTAATTTGATAAGGATAAGATGAACATACATACTAATTCATAAAAACCTTAATAGAATCAAATAAAGAGAAATGTTGGCAGAGTTGAGGGCATCAGACCTAATGTACGCCAAGATTGTTAATATACTCAATAAAACTTAGATGAAGATGGACAAGTGCCTTAATAAATGGTACAAGAACTGCTGATGACAAGGATAAAGAGGTGGCACAGGCATGAGATGAAAAGAGGTCATATTTAGGTTCCTTAGGACCAATCAGTTTTAGACTTTACTGATTTAGAAAAGATTAAAGAGAAATTTACTGAGACTTGTGGTAGTGAGACTCCTGATAAAGAATATATTGTGCAAACATTTATAATCTACCTAGCTTATCATTGTAGTACAGTATTTCAATTATCATAATGCCATCCCGTTTTATAAGTGTAATTTAAATTCTGTGCAGATTTCGCTGACAACATAAAATTTTAGATAATTACTTACTGTAAACATAAATTTGTCCGTCTTTAAGGAAACCAGACCCACCTATTTATCTGCGCACTAAGAATTTTACACCACAAGCTCCAAATATAACAAAGTTTGCCATAAGAGCAACTACTACCTGGAAACATGATAAAGCCGCCAGTCCACAAAGCTGAAAGCACCTTGTAATCCCCAGATGGCAATAATTTATTAACGGTAAAACAGTGTGGGACCTAAGATAAACATGAGGTAGAAAAATCATTAATGTAATAACATCACAAAGAATTCAAGAAAGCGAGAAGAGATGCCAAAAAAGCAAAGGAAATTAGGGATAAGGAGAAAATGATATTGGCGGCTGGCAGGAAGCAGTGGACTCAATTTTGATCAGTAACAGCGATCTACTAGAACAGCTAAACCCTGAAAGCCCATATCATCCCTAACTTGGCTCCCAAGTTTATAATCAGGCAATGGAATAATCTCCTTTCACTCTTGTCCAGAATGGGGGAAGATTAACTCAGCGCCTCAAAGCAACTCTAACAGACAATAGAATAATATTTAATCTTGAATAATATGGGGGGCATTTTTATGTGCTGACCTGATCATATAAGATAGGAGGATCCTAGCTTTGTAGTTCAATTTAATCAACATGAAAAGTTGCTAAGTGAGCCCTAAAACAAGAGCATAGCTGCGCTTGCTGCTAAAATTTCAGCCTAAGAGCCCAAGCGCTGAGTGGGTATTTTAGCGTGCTAGGCTCACTACCAGTGGACTAATAACATGTCAGGATTCTCATCCACCTAGTCCCTGAGTATAAAATGAGCTCTATCTATTAAATCCAAACAAGTAGTACTTGTCATAACAAAATCAAGTGCTAACTGAAAAGGAGGAAAGAATGCTCCAAAAGCTTCTTTTTGTCCAATCCATATAAACTAGAATCTACAAAATTTTGAGTAAAGCACCTGCTAAAAATTAATGCTTACATAATAACTAGATTCATGAGGTCAAATTTTAACTTTAAAATTTTATTTAAGAAGGGTAACTCAATAATTCTACAGCTATATCCGTCTGTGTTGAGCAAATAATTAATAAATTGAAAATTCATTTGACCTCAGACCTCACAATGGTCACCATCTAGAGAAGGATTTTAACAACTGACTGTAGTAATCACAGAAAAGATGCTTAAACATCAGAAAAACACTGATAGAATCAAGCTAACTGAGATCTATATTCTTGAAGAGCCTACTAGGCGCCAAGCCTCTGGCTTAAATTGCTTCTCTAATTTGACACGCACACATATCATCAAAGCAAAACTGTTGGTGTAACATAAATTGATAGTATATTTAAGAACACTACTATGGGTAAAGGTTGAAACATTCAAAACGAATAACTTGCACCTTACAAATCACTGGCTAGTGTTTATCTGTGTCTAAGATCAGTTAGTTACCCCCAAACAACATCGTTAAATAAAAGTTCACTTAAAATATACAAACATGTCACAGAAAAACACAACCAGACAGCTCTCAGCAAGACTTACACAATGCACTGACCTGAACACCATGTGGCAACACTTCAGAAGTAAAAAGAAGGAAGTTTCTTAGAGTCAAATTCATATAAAAATTTAATTGCACATGAAAGGAGTATATAGAATTGTCCAATACAAAGCAGATTTCAGCCAACCTGAACTCTACCCACCAGTAAATAGCTGTAGCCCACAATGGACCAGGGTAGATTTAAGTTTACTTTGGTTGACAAAATCAAATTAAAATGAACATAGTATAATTACTTAAAAAGGGGTGGCAACATTATGAGACATTTAATCAAATTCTTTCAGGATTAAAAAGTAAGGTCATAGGAATCAGATCTATAAGAACTGTGAAATTAAGATAAAAAAATTACTGACCCTGAACTGGTGGCTCCCCTTGCACAATACTACTTTGAGTTTTAAAAAGTGGACTAAAAGAACTAGGAAAATAAGTTTTACTTTATTGATGCAATTCCATACTACTGCCACTGACTGGAAGACTTGGTTGACTCAATATCATATGAAGAACTCATACAGAATCTGTGGAGCCTCCCCGCCTTAAGTCCTTGAGTCATAGAGAAAACCCCTCTAAGTACCACAAAGTGAAAAATATTAGAGTAGCCTATGCTCTCCTTCTTCAACATCAGCTCTAGGAGAGAAATGCAATTCCTTGAGTTACAGAATATTATACTATAGTTTAAATATAAAGAGTAATTGCATTGACCTAGACAACTAGAGGCCAGTATCCTTAAGACACACACATTTGAAGTTAATAGAAATATATCTTAGTAAACAGCTGAAAAAGTTAGTGACCTGACAACGTCACAATATTATGGATTTATCCCTGTAAATGCCATGTTGGAAAACATACAGTAAGTCACAAACAGATAGTGAATGCTTAAAGAGGTATTCTATGTTTCCTTGACTGAGCAAAGGCCTAAGAATTATTAGATTGTGAGAATTTTGCAGAAATTCTCTTAGAAAAGGCATTCCACAAACCATGATCAGGTGCTTAGCAAACCAATGACATTGAGAAATTCTTCTTTATAGTAGAATTTACGTCAAAAACCCTCCAGCCCGAAAAAATTTCTCCAGGTTATTCACTTAACTTAAAAATATACAATTTTATATTTACCATCATCTTATTGGGTACAATCACAGAGTGGAGGAGTTAGATGTAAAGGAAAGCCACCAATGATGATTATGGCGTTTTTTATGAACGCAAAGCTAAAGTATCATCCAAAAATGACGAAATATGGTAGAGGAAATATGCTCAACATGAGAAAGCCTATCAGGTAAAGATTAACAAAAACAAATCATTAGCCTTAGATTTAATCAAAAAACAACCGGTTAGTATGAACAAAAAAAAGGTAAAAAACCTAGAGGGCACAGCAAACTGGCTGATCTTTAATAAGATCTCATTCTATATGCCTCACCAATAAGCCCTAATTATAAAACCTAGGTATATCCAAACCAACAAGAGAATTATAAGTGCAATTAGTGAAGGAGAAGTTGCTAAAAGACATAAGTAAGACAGTGACCAGATGGAAACAGGAAAAAATATTTAGCTGTAAAATGCATCCTAGGTGACAAATTGTTACTGTCTCAAGTTTTTGTACCCAGAAATTGCTATAAAATTAAGTTGGGATTTTTCTAATACATTAAAATATACTATCCAACTCTGGCTTTAAGAAATTATAATCCTCACATGTAAAAATCTTAACATTTTTTGGCCCACCAAGTGAAGCAGATCTGATAATCAACCCTGAACAAAGTGAAGGCAAGTCTTTTAAAATGCAATAACTATGCAGTATACAGATAGAAGACACCTTTCAGTATGGAATATCCCTATAGCACAATCAGCAAAATGAAAGTTTTATATAATTGAACTGGGTCTAGTAGCCTAGTAAGATACCTGTGTTTGCGCACATTTTGAATTAAAATTAGAAGGCCATGACAGTTACCAAGGTCATGCTTATCTATCTAAAAAGTTTAGCCACAGAAAATTAGGTAATAAGAATAAAAAGCCTCAAGGGAATCAGAGAAGCTTTATAAAAATTAATTGGAGATGGGGCGTTCTGATGATACATCATGCACAGGTTCAAAAACCAGTATATCTTAACACTGTAATTCTGGGGACAAGAGAATTAGTCAGATCTATGCAAAGCGGTTTAGATTTTCACATCCAAAGATCTAGTCCGCACAAAGATATCATCACATTATTTAAATTATTAGCGCCACTTCCACATGGAAGAGTGTGTCACACCTCCCACAGGTTATTCCAAATGTGCCAAGCGTGGACACTTTCTGGAACGAGTTCTTTGAATGCCTCTATGCTACCACTTTGTGTGAAGCAGTGTTGCCCCTCACACAGCTCTTTAATACCGCAAATCCAAACCAACTACTTAAAGATTGGCCTTTTTTTAAATGTCCTTGTATAAGGACATTTACTAAATTGAGATGTATTTATTGCTTTACTTTTTTCTAATACAGCATCTGGCTCAACGGAGATAGCGCAATGAAGCACCTGGGTCTGCACTAGGCTTTCAATTATTTAAATTAGTTCTTTAAAGAATTTTCATTTATGGATGTCTTGTACAGATATACCCAGCATAGCGCGCAAGGATGTTGTCCTGGGAGTTTGAATATATGTTCAAGATCTCCATGGCAATTTAACCTATCATAAATAATCAACAATCTAAGTTATTATCAACGAATCTTTTTTAAGGCCTAAATGCCTAATTTGAAACTTACAATATAAAATTATGCATCTATACTAAGTCATTGCATACCCCCATACTGATTTTGTCATCTCAGGGTGCGCTCTCTCAGAAAAAAAATTTTAAAATAAAGAACTAGAATACTTAACTAAAATAAAAAAATAAGTTTGGAATGCAAAAATTATGTCACAATTATTCTTGTTTTATATTTGCAAAGTTTTGGTATTATATAAGCCCCATTTGATCTTCAAATCATTGGTCAAGATATACGTTAGAGGGCTGCTAAGTCTGAGGAATTAGATAATATACTGCTAATACTATTCAATCATTTCTTTTTGGCTTGGACGCCATTGTAAAATCCTTGGTTACTCCATTGCCACAATTTTTTGTATTTTCTTGTCAATTAGTTCCCTGTGAATAACTTCTAAAGTATAGAGGGGTACATCTACACCTGTATAAAATCTTCCTCTACAGTACCAAAAAGAAGCATAAACCCTAAACACACCCTGGTGCAGAAGTATGACCTAGCTCACTTGGTGGATGAGCGTTAAGTCATGGCATTTTCCCTCAGTGATATGGCTCATCTACCTAAGATCTTAAATCCTTTTCTCTTAAACAAAACTATTAACATTTGTAAGATGAGAAAACTCAGGCTATGGAGTTCTTTTGGCGCATCACCATCCAACAGCATCATTATACTTCCACTCCTCCAACATACCAAAGACTAGCAATATTATCAGTAATATTCCAATATTGAAAATTTCAAATCCCCCAGAATCCTATAATTCACATTTATTTAGCAAAACCAATCAGATAACTTCAAAAAAGTGATCTCCTAAAAATCCTCTGAGTAATAAAAATTACATAATCAAAAGTTTATCTATTTTATGGGATTTTACGGATGCACCAGTGCTCCAAAAACTTGGCCAAATCACCTATCAAACTGAGGATTGCAAGATGTTAGTTTCCTGATCCTACCAAGCCTCAAAAAAAATTTATAGCTTATATAGATCTAAACAATGAATGTTGTCAGGATAAATTATTCCCAAAAAATCCAGCTTCATTAGATTATGTTCTTATCTGCTTGTCTGCTAGGATGCAATTATATATTAAAAACCTTAATGGAAGTAGGAGTTATCATTTTATATTAACCTCTGTTTGGTGAATTTCCTAAAAGGTAGTTGACTGATTTGCCAGGATTTGAACCCCCATATTAGTGATGTTCCATCAGGGAGGATCACTGAAATTGAACAAAGCTGTTTGATAATAGATTAAACCACTAACTATCTTGTCTCAGATTAATTAATCAGGGTTTTTCAACAAATAAGTGAGGTTTTTTGTTGTTGTTGCGCGTTAACAACGCTTTTTCTGAAGCAGCTTTCAGGTTAACCTTTAGCAACATGAGCTGCTGCTTATAGATAAAAGGTCCCATTACTTAAGATGATTGTTTGCTTGAAAAGAATAATATGTTTTAGTTGGACAAGTGCGTTATACATGCTACCTTAAAGACAACCCATGGCGGAGCATAGTTTAGTTGACGGTGGATACTGATTAGGTGGATGGATGAGCAGATGTGGCATTTATCTTTGGTGCAAATTGTGGAGGGCTAGTTAAATTGGCACTGGCTGCCGTTCCTTTTGAGGCTCTAACGTAAGAGTTGAGAGCTAAATCCCCCTATATATTCTCTATTATTTTAATAATACAGAATAAAATTAATAAGTCTCAAAGATAATTTAACTGTTTATAAGTCTGTGTATTTTTCCTCTGGGAATAGAGTTGATGGATACTGATCCTTTGTCTATATAATTTTTGTTAAGCTCTCTGTGGGCTCCTGCGCCAAGACAAGAATGGAGAAAATCCATTGGAACCTCTGAACCTACTGATAATTTAAGTTTCATTTATAAGTTCCAATGTAAGAAAGGAATAAGTTCCTTGGCCCATATGTTATCAACTCTAGAGGAAGAGTTAGAAGGATATGATTTTATTTTTGTCTGGAAGAATTAGAAATACTTTAAGGATTAAAAGGAAAAGCGTTAGCACCATTCTAATAATGGAGACTATATCAATTTAATTGTAAATTATCAACTAGGACGATAGTCTTAATACTTTTAACATTCCATTCAATAATAGCAAAAATCTATACAACGCACACATCAGAACCTGTGCATTATCCATAAAAAGTTTTCAGTTGGTGCTCACTACATGGGTAGCTGAGAATTTTTAGCAAGATTACAGAAGAGCATATCAGCAGAATGTCATAAATGAATAACTTGGAAACTGTGGATGGAATTGAAAACTGTTAAAAGGCGTATGCTGAACTCAGTGTCACAAGATCATCTAGCTAGTTTGATAGTGAGTGACAAACATGAAGGATAAAATTATAAGTCACAAATGTTAACAGCAGTCTTAATGGCTAAAATCTCTTGAATTGTAAGGAGACTGAATTAATCAAAGAGTTATTATTCCAAAAAACTGAGTGTGAAGCGGATAAAGAACACTTCCACTGGATTTAAAAAGACGTATTGAAGATCTTAAAGTGCTTACAAGAACTCTAAATTCATAAATGCAATTGCGCATAGTGAAGGCGATTAAAGCTGACAATAAGATGCATGGAAGTGTAGCTGGGAAGGCACATCTCCCAAGAAATATGCTTTTAAGCTTTTTGCTTCAATTTCAGAGATGAGCTCTAAAAAACACTAATCATCAGTTGGGTTGCCAAGTAGAAATATTATGTTACAGAAGAAACAAAATTTTTCAATACGCTGAAAATTACCTATGTTTCATGAGATAACGCATGGAAATTTTCACCTATTTAATAAACAATGTTCTGATATTGGGACTGACAAAGAGCATTAACTGTGATGAACTACTTGGGCACTGACTGCCAAAATCTGGTATTACCCATCTCAATGGGAAAAATTGGATTAACAACAACGCCAAAGAAGCAATCATGACTGAGTTTAGTTTTCCTGAATGGATGTCTAACTGTAAAAGAAAATATGAGAATTCAATTCTTAAGAACAAATATTAGCCAGTTTTGTCAATCAATTTTATTAAGAGGCACAACTCCTGGTGGGCGCAAAAGTTTTATCAGATTTTTATTTGCACATTGCAATGCAGACGGTGCTACAGCCCTAAGAGATCTGTTTGCGCCATAGTTTCTGCGCTGACAAATTAAACTTCAATATTGCAAATTGTGAAAGATATTATTAGGTTAAACTTGACGCTCAATGCGCTTGATTAATCTTATAAAGAAATTCTGGCTGATGGTGATCAGACTATGGCATGATTTTATGATGAGACTATGGGGAAATGTATCACTCTACAGAATTGAGGTAAAATATGGAAGAAATATATTGTTTCAAAACTGATAGAGAATCAAAAAGCACCCTCAAAAATGTGGTGCAAATGGACATTTTTCCGCCCAGTGTTGAAGAGCCAAGTGGAAAAATGAATCCACCTTTGCCTAAAGAAAAGGAAACTATTCAATATTTAGGAAAAGGTTCAGCAGTCTAGATATAAAACAATTCAACGCTGCATTCAAAAACTGTTCAGCCAGATATATGACCAAATGCAGTAGATACTTAATATTATTTGTAGAGGACTCAGGAGTGGTATCACTGTATTAAAATTTAATGTAAAATACAAATGCTGTTATTAGAGAAAAGTCAAAGTCATAAGGAAATCATCCAGAAATTGTAAACAAGGTCGCTTGGCCTTATGCTAGTCAATTAGTAGAAATAGAACAAAATACTGATTTTGAGAATACTCAATTTAAAATGAAGTTGATGAAGCTAACATTAATATCAATCCGCGTTATTAAGGGATCATTTCCAGATTTGCTGGCGGGTTTGATTTTTAGTTAGTAAAGAAAATGATGCCAAGAATCAATTTTAAGATAAAATATTCATTAAGCTACAATTGAACTGGCAATTGACGATATAGTCATATACTATGATACCAGAGGGATCAAGTGCCATATTTTGATGGTGATTTAAGATTAGGACCTGTCAAAATCAGTGACAAGTCAGCACAAATGTCCAATGTTTGTGACGATTTGAGATTATTGCAAAGTTAGGGAAAGATTCCTAGACGCTGAGAAACATCACAGATGGTCACATAGTGAACAGAGTCCATACTAAAACCTTAAAGTATTGTATCTAAGGAAATTTTATTGCAATGTTCCATTGGAATCTCTAAACCTACTGACAATAGGTTAAGTTACAGCGTGTTAGTTAGATCTAAAAAGTGGACCTCTGAACCATAGTTGCTCTTTATGGTAAAAAAGGGACTCTGAACCAAAATTGTTGAAAGTAAAAAGGACCTCAGAACCTAATAATAATAGATTAGGTCCCATTGCACAAAAGATAAGTAAAATATATGGGAAATATTTATCAAAAGAAGATCAACTTAAAAAATAGAAAAATTAAATCATATATGAAAATAATATTGTTTTCTATTTCCAATTTATAGAGTATCTGGAAGTGATTCCACCTTTCATTGTTTAGTGAAGAGAAGGGGGATAATTTTAATGAAAGCAAATAAGACTGTGAAGGCAGCAGGATCAGCTCATGTGAACCTGGGTCCACTGTAAGAGGCACAAAGAAAGTTAATTAGAATATCTGCTCTGATAAAAATGGAGAGCCCAGCTTGAGGGAGTACAGGAACCAAGTAATTGGTGAAGCTAACCAAGAATATCTTAAATGGCGTGGAGCCATAGAAGCCCAACATGGCGGAATACAGGGTTTATAAAACATATTATTGTTGAGATTGATCAAAATAAATCTAGTAAAAACTAGGACCATAGAAAATGCGCTCAAGTGAGGCAGCAGCTAGTAAAATGAAAGAGGAAGAACCATGTTTCTGAGAACAGGAGTAGGAAGAGTATCAAGTGAGGACAAAACCTAGTTATATTAAATCAAAATAAACTAGGATGTCTGAATTATGAGCATGCATGAGGCAGCATCCATTCCCTGATTTCTATATTTGCTGACAAATATGGTCAATCAAGGAAAATAAATATTTCAGTATACCCAAATTATAAAGCTTCATTATTTTTATTATTATCTCTTGTCCACTACAGGTTTAATTATATATGAGAAACTCTGGTGGATGTGGGGTTATCGTTTTAAATAACTGTTGTTTGGTGAAGGGACTAAAGGGATATTAACTAATTCTCTGGGAGTCAATTCTACCAGATTAGTGGTGTTCCTTCAAAGGAATATCCCTGATAACAACAAGTTGTCCGGTTATTGTTTTACCCATTAGTACATTAATAAAATTGTATGAAATAATTGGATTTGTTGCCTTTTAAATAGGAGCTAATTGTAATTGTTGGGCGCTGACAACTATTTTTTCAGAAATGTTTAGGTTAACCTTTTAGGCATTGGGACCTTCTGTTAAGGAGTAAAAGGTCCCATTACCTAAGCAGGTTGCAATCTTGAAAAGGATAATCCTCAATGTTAGATGATGGCATTGGAACACACTATTTATAAAGCCAACCAATGGCAGATTAAAATCTAGTCAGTGGTGGGTACTGACTAGGTGGATATATGAGCAAATGCATCATTTGACATTAGTTCAACTTGTGGAGGGCTAATTCATTGGAACCTTTGCCGTCCTTTTGGGGCGCCAATGGAAGAGTTGTGCGCAAACATTCCTATGTGTTCAAATGGTTTTTATCTATTAAAGCATTATAAAATTGATAATTATCATAGATATTTAAGATGTCATACATTTCTGTACCTTTTAATATTGGTATAAGAATTGAAGTAATTATCCCTCATCTATACATTGCTTTTCAAGTTCTCCGTGGGCTCCTGCATAAAGCAAGTAAGTGAAAGTTTCCTTGAAACCTCTGAACCTAACTTATAATGGGTTAGTTTCCATATTTAAGTTCTTTTATAAGAAAGGAAAAAGTCCTTCGTCCAGATGTTTCCAACTCTAGAAGAAGACTTGTAGGGATATTTTCCTTGTTATCTGGAAGAATTAGTTGTATCTTCAAGGATTAGAAGGAAGAGCTTTAGCACCAGTTTGGCTTTGGATACAGTACTTAATTTTGTTGTAAACATCTCAACAAGAGGGGATAGTATTCATATTATTGGTATCCCATCTAAAATATCAATAATCTATCTAATACACACATCAGATCCTGTGCTTAAACTAAAGAGTTTACATAAGTCCACCTATTATGCCATGGTCCATTACCATGCGCCACTTTTAATTCGCCATCCCTGATGATTAGGTAGCTGCTCCTATTATAATCTAGCCAATGACTCATTATTTTCATATATATTATAATAAAAGCCATCAAGATAAAATTTTTTCTAAGTTGTTCCCAGAAGATAATGCCACCCATTTACTATGTTTCTATTACAAGGAAATTCCTGTGTGATGAATGACATCATTTTAAAATTGCTGTCCATAATTATGTTATGGATGAAACACTCATTTAATCCATCAGCACATTGGGATGATGATGACAATGAACAAAGGATTGAATGATTTCAAAAAAAAACATATTCCTGATATTGTGACCAAGTTTGATTCATCAAATGACAATCTTTATATAACTCTTGTCAGATTGTTATCCAATATGCCCCTCTTATAACTAATTGCTACGCCAGCAGGCTGCGCGGTTACCTTTATTATAGACCTTTGACTTGTGGTGGGAGCATTTGGTACTATTGTAAACCACTACCTTCCCCATTTCAACCACTATTTTCCATAACTAAACATCATTTAGATGGTTATTCCTATTGCTCTCTGGGCCATCCATTGGGTTCTAGCTCATTCTAATTGGAAGCCCAGTCATCTCACAATTATTCACATTTCTGACATAATCTCTTTATCAAGGAAATCTAAAAAGCTTCCTTTAAGTAACGCGTTTTGGATTTAGATTAAATTTTTGAAAGCTCATATTCTGGTAAACATTTCTTGATAGTGTTTAGGCGATACTGTTATGCGTAACTAAATGTTGATTAAGTTATAATAAGAAATAATTTGACAACATCTTTGACTGTCTAAAGATCCAGTCCAAGTCACGACAAAACATATAAGGGCCATTACAAAGTACTTTTGATATTATATTGTTTTTAAAGCCCTTTAATACTGTTCAATTCATTTTTTTGTGATTTTCAGGAAGAGCTCTAATCTATAGTAGCTGATTTGAAGTCTATTAACAGAATTAATTAAAGCCAACAAACATTAAATGTGTCATTTTTTCTTAGGAGTAGATATTGAATTTTTTAGTTGACCTCATTAAACCAGTAATTATCTATCACCACTTTGTGTATCACACTCTTTTTTTATAGCAACAAAAGCTATGAAGTACATGAGCTTTTTGATGGGCTCAATAGGCTAGTTTTATTTAGTTTTTTTTCTTTGGAGTAATCTCTTATTATTATTTTAAAATCAATATTTTTGGACTTAAGCTTTAATATTATATGACAATACAGTATTTTTTGAATATCTCATGGTCATTGAGTCCTTTGATAAATATGTATTTCTATTCACTTATTTGACATCAAATCTTTCTGCTCCAATTCCATAAAATCTTGAAATACTTATATTAAAAGCTACTATTAAGTATTCTTATTAATAGATTCACAAATTTAAATTTTTCATTAAGCTACATCTTTACTTTCAGACAGTCTAACTTAGCCAGTTCAAAATAATCTTAAGTAGATATAAAACTCTGAAAGATGCGAATTACAGATCTTGGTAATTCATGATGCTCCATGATCTATTTCATTATAACTAATGAACTTTAGTCTATAAGTATTATTTTCAAGCTTCTAAGCATGGGCATAACTTGTGATCTCTGCGTTAAATTTACATAGTCTCATGAATGCTCAAACTTATTCCATTATTCAGAATAAATTGTATCTGGTAATTATCTATCTCAAATCTCAATAATAGTTCATTAGATAAGGTAAATGAATTGTTATATAATAGCATACAGATTTTTATATGATTTGATAAAAGCCCTCTAGTTGGAATATAAGGAAAACTGATAGTAGACTACATAACAATGCTATTGAGGAAGACATTTTCACCATAAACTCAAGGATATTTAATATTTTATTAAATAATTATAATATTTTTTGTCTAGGAACGCCCTAGGAGCCTTTTTTAAATTTTGTCTAAAATGTAAGGGTAAGATAGAGAAGGCTCATAAGGCATAAATGGTATCTTTCTCATATTTTAGCATCTTAGATCTTAGTCAATGGCCGGCATAGATTTTTGTTTTTAATAAGCTTAAAGAAATGGTATTGACTTAAGCTCAGTGTCAAGTAACATTAAGACCTTGAGTTTTTGGATCATGACCTTGACTTTGGTAACGCTTTTTTTAGATATATTTCTAGTTGTTAGAAAAGTTTTTGTAAGATCTTGTGAAATCTTAAGCGCTTACATTTTTGCATTTCAAATTTATGTTAAAATTTGCCTACGTTTTTATATTCTTTGAAATGGTTAAAGCAAGCTGTTCACCTTCTTCATTGAAATTAGTTATATTGTTATGAAGTATGTCTTGCATTAACTAAATGAGTATAACTCCTTCTTAGTTTGTTTCATAAATAAAGAGCTTAACAGATATAAACATTGCTTTATATCCCTTTAAAAGTGGTATCCTGACTCTCTAGGTCCTCATACTCATAGTTGTTCTCTCTTTTAATGTGCAAATTTACCAAAATTTCAGTCTTTAAAGTGTATTCTTATATATAGTAGACTTTTTTACTAGAACTTGATAGACAAATTTATCAAGTGTATCATAGATCATGAAAATTTAGTTTATATTTCTTGCTCTAAAATTGTTCAGTATTCTTTAAAATATTTTTAAAGTCTAACTTTTATATTTTCAGACAATCTTGTAAGTCTTTTTGGTTTGTTTAGACAGTAATTTTCTCAGTTCATACATCCATTGCACAACAAGAAAATCCGTTCTGTTGTCTTTGTGAACCAAATGTCTTGAGCGCAAGGAACATATAAATCTTGATAGTAGTTACAAACCCAATGATCTAAGCAACACTGTCTTTAAAGAGCGCACATTCATAAATCAATTGTTAATAGATGTTGAATTTTGAGAGTAATAATATGTTTTTTTAGTACTAGATGGTCCCAACCCAAGGGGGGGATTCATCGATGTGAGAGTAATAATATGTTAAGCAGTTAAAAACTGATTCCTTTTCCCCAATTTCACAAATAAAAAGTCATGTTTAAATTCTAGTCACCTTATTTGTTGCCAATTTAGATGAACGTGTCTCTTTATTTTAGGTCCACAGCAATTCAGATCATACACTTGCACTGAGAATATTTTTAGCACATGACTCATTTACTTGATCATAAAGAGCCTTATAATGACCACTTGATCATCCATGCTGTTTTAATATATTGCTAAAATTCCAGATTGTAGTTTAATTATGAGTGGACATTGGGTTGAAGTAAGGCTTATATTTTGGGTCCTACTTAACTGGGACACTACATCTGAGGTGGCTAGGTGCTGCTGGTGAGTCTCTGAAATTGGTGTCCCTAAACGTCATCCTTTTTTTTTAGTACTAGATGGTCCTAAACGTCATCCTTTTCTTGATGAATTTATTCCTAGAAAGGACCATACTTTCCCTAAGATTTTATATATTTCAAAATTTTTTATAAGGTTATACAAGATGAGTTATGTTGTCCAAAAATTCTTTATACATAGATAAGGTTTTTGTGATTAATCCAGAATCGTTTTCAAGATCAAACCTGATCTTTGAGTTTCTTCAAGGATAATTAAATTATCTTAATAGAGAAGGGTCCATATAACACTGAGGTAGTAGCGTCACAAGTCTACTGGGCTGTACTTAAAACACGCTTAAGCTACACCTGGAGTTGCACCACTTCTTTTTCTGGTGACAGAAGTTTTCTCTTGGTAGATTTCCTCCATTGCAAAATTTCTTAGTATACTTCATAATGTTAAACTTCCATGTTCTTGATATTACTTATTTCTTACAAATTTCTCTCTCTGCATCATTTTCTTACAAGGATGTCACCCATATAGTGAGCATTAGAGTCAGCCTTCCATCACTTGCACAATTAACTTAGTATGATAAGACTGAAATGAGAAATAAAGATCGTGTTTATCACAAAGTTGACATAAAAATAAAAATTTGCACTAAATATTATTTTTCTTTTAGCGCATAATTGCTGCTTTAGAGCTTACTAAATATTGGGATTTTTGCCCATATTCCCAGCCTGCTAGATTACCAGGAATCGCTAGGGGATAATTCCCTAAGGCGAGATGAATTGGAAATTGGTTGACCTAGATTTCAGAGTTACTATGTTTGGGGGATTTTGGGATATTTTCCTGGTCATATCCATTGGGGATTGATCTGGACGAATGCTTAAGATCTCATCAGGCGGAGTTGCCAATGAAATAGGGGCATCTGATAGTGATTAACTATCAAGTGTTTCAATTGGGATCGGTCAGGTTTAATCACTGAATGATTGGGAATGAAAGCAGTAAGTTGTGAGGCGAGTGATGCCACCTGCAACTAGCAAATCAATCAGTTGGTTTGTGACCTGCCGTAATGGGTAATAAATCCCATTCCCAATTCAGGTCACTAGCCAAATATGGTTGGTTCACTTTGTTCAAGAGGAAAACTTTAGAGACACGTTTTCTGACTCTTTCCGTTTAAGTTTCAAGGATGTCCAACGATGGAATCCTAGCCAGGATGGGGAAGACCATTGCTACTAAGATGAGGATGGGTGATTCAGAGGCGTCAACTGCTGTTTCATCGAATAGGTATCAACTGAGAGTTAGACAATCAAATCCCCACTATAAATCCTAAAATTCACTTATAACAGAAAAACAGAGTTAAAAACAAGATTCATAAAACAGAGTTATAGAGTTATATAGATATACAGTTATATAGTTTTCATCCAGTATATAGTTTAAGTAGTAAACTTTATCAGCTTTCAATTGTTCTATTCTTCTCAAGGATATTATTGCTGTGTGCAATATTTGAGAGACTCTTTAAGGAAAAGAGTAAAGATCTGAGCGGGGATCTAGAGAAGAAGCAGAAACAAAAGAGATTGCTGCCAACTGTGTGTTGGATTAAAGAAACTGTAACCAGGGATTCTCAGAGAATATTGGGTTGGACTGTATGAGGGAACAAATCCATATATCAAGACATCTCAAGTATTTTGAGTGGGAATACTGGCCGAGCGTTGGGCCAAGATCTAAGAATTCCATTCAACTATGGATAATAGCAGTCATACTATTGTCAACAAATAATACCAAATACTATACAACGTGGACAAAGTGCAAAAGAACCAAACCTGTGCAAGTAAAAGTTTATAGGAGTTATTTGCCAATAATATCCAGAACCAATAAATTTCTACAAATTGGTGCTCACTACAGGGGTGTAGTTGAGTAGAAGAACTCAGAAGGATGTCGTATAAAGACAAGTTGAGAAAACTATGAATGAACTTAGCCACCATAAATCAGAACGCCCTAAACTCAGAAGATCATCAGGAATTTGCAGCCTTGGAAGAACAAGTCGCCAAGATGGAAAAAGGGATCAATAATGTTGCAAGTTTTGGGAACAAGTTACTTAGAAAAGTAACTTCACTAAAGAAGAAAGAAGGGGACCTAATTTGAGAGATCTTATATTTGGAGATAGAACGAGAAGTAGATCATGTTTGTTTAAGAAATTTTATCGCCAATATCATATGACTGATCAAGAATGTTGAGGAGCTAAAAACTCACAAATGCGATTGTGAGCCGTTTTGTGGCAAGTGACGCCGAAGAAAAAGTCCTTGTATGATAATTGGGAAGTAAATACCCCAAGAAATATGTGCCCACTTTTGCTGCCATTTTTTGGAGATGATGCCCAAAGTCACTCCCCAAGTGAGCTGAGTGGCCAAACCTAGAGAATTGGCTAGAGAAAACTCAGAGGAATTTAAGAGAAACGCTTAAATTGCTGACATTTCATTTGGATAACACCCCAGAATTTTTCCAACTGTTTGATATGACTATGTATGGCTACGGTGATCATCAAAAGGCATTGATGGTCAAGAATTGCCTAGACACTGACTGTCAGAGCTTAGTTTTACCCCACCTGGAGGGGGACAGCTGGTTGTATGGGGAGGCCAAGGTGGCCATCATGAAGGAATTTGGGATTCTGACGCAAATGTCAAAGCGCAAACAGGAGTTTATGGGAATTCAGTTCCCTAGAGATGGGTCTTTAGCAAGCCTAGCGGATTGGTTCAACCAGGAGGCACAAATCCTGGTTGGAGAGAAGGTACTGGATGACTTCAATGCCAGAATCACATTACAAGTGGCCCTTTGGCCATATTGTGATTTTCACCACATAATTTCTTCCATGTTTACAATGGAAATTGCTACCTCTCAAATGGTAGATAATTAGAAAATTCTGGGAGCAACCTATGATGCCCAAACAGAATTTTCAAATCCAATCTGGTGTGCAATTCGAATCCCATGAAGGGAAATGAAGGTGCTAATGAGACGAAGAATCAAACTGTGCTGGGGAATAAGCCCATAGAATTCAGACGGATGAATAAGAAAGAAAAGGTCATCTACCAATGTGGTGGGAAGGGACATTTTGCCGTGCACTGTAAGGAGCTTCAGGATAAAACCAACATGGTCCAAGTAAAAGAGTTAGCTGCCACAAGGAATCAGGATAACGACCTGCGTCCTAGACAGGGAAAAGTCTAGAGCTGCGGAGAAGCCTGTTCCTCCTGACATCATAACTGAAGAAATTGATATCAGTGATCTGTTCATGGACAAAGACATACAGGATCAACTGTATCAAGTGGTCAATTTGGATATAAACACAGTGACCAGAACTGGGGCAAAGGGAATCAACCCCGAGATAATCAAGTAAGTTGCCTGGTCATACGCCTGACAACTGACAGACAATATTTGGCCACCAAGAATCCCAATGAATTATCTGAAGTCCGATTAGATTAGGCAAATCTGTTGATCCCCTCAGTGTGATAAAGGAATCATTTCCTGATTTATTAGCGCAAATCATTCACACCCTCAATTCAGCTATTAACGCTACTATACACTCAGTAAACAAAATATTACGATCCTCCAAGTGTACATATATAAAGACATGAAGTGATTTAATTGCAGGTAGGGCGATTGTCAACAGCGGAGCACCCATTAACATTGTATCAACCAAGCTGGTAAAGAGGATGAAGATCTCGCCTGACTTGGAACACAAGAAGGAATGTGGG
Organism: Massospora cicadina; assembly: GCA_022478985.1. Classification (NCBI taxonomy): domain Eukaryota; kingdom Fungi; phylum Entomophthoromycota; class Entomophthoromycetes; order Entomophthorales; family Entomophthoraceae; genus Massospora; species Massospora cicadina. Next base: position 235,607 of record JAKSZP010002662.1, read on the forward strand.
ACATCTGGGCCAAATACCACCATCTCATGTGGAACGTATAGCGCTTTGCCACTACAATTTGGGTCCTTGAAGAATCTGTGCCAGCAATAGTTTTGGCCAACAAAAACTATGACATTCTGATTGGGATGGAATTTCTATGCAAGTATGGAGTTAAATGTAACTTTGAGGATAATTCGTTGACCATATTGGGTCAGACGTTATCATTGGTATATCAGAAGGATGGAGAAGCTCCGCAAAATAGAAGAAACAACTTCATCAATCTAATATACAATGATGGCAATGTCCCGATTTGATACCAATTATTTGGAAGGAAGTGACAAGAAATCCCGACAGAAATCCTAGAGAACTGGGGAATTCCACTGAGGATCAAGAATGAGAAGACTATAACGCCAGGATCGCAGATGATAGTCAACATTGGGTTGACATTGGAGATACCTGAGCTGTTGTAAAAGGAGGTTAGAAGCCCCTGGAAGAAGTCCATAGTAGAGCCTTGGGTGGCTCCTGAGATAATAATGCTGGGCCATGGAGAAATTCGAGTTTTTGTGGCAAATTTGAGTGAAAAATCAATGAAGATTAGGAAGAATCATATCATCGCATTTGTTCATCTAATCCTGATGGCTGAATTGATGAGATTCCATGATTTTGGGACTCTTGATGAGATGGGATTACTGACCAGGATAACTGAGAGTATCAACCTATTGGTTGATTGAGAGCAACTTGCTGATCTGACGGAAGGCCAGCAAGAGGAGGTGCTAAAATTGTTTGAAAAGTATTAGGAAGTATTCGCTTAGGATGACCACGATTTGGGATGCGCGAGAGAGGTGATCCATAAGGTCAACACCAGGAAAATTTTGCCAATCAGGATGAGACTGATTCAACAGTTGAATGTGGCCAAAGCGATAGTGGAAGAGGAAATCAGCAAACTAGTGAAGAATGGGCTTCTAGTTCCATCATGAGTCACTGGGAGAGTCTAATTCTAATTGTGAAGAAAAAGGATGGCTCCAATTTAATTGTGATCGACTACCAAAAGCTGAATAAGATTATGAAGAAGGATTTGTATCCCCTATCAAGAATTGACGATGTGCTAGATTGATTGGGAGAAGGAAGTTTCCTCCACGATGGATCTGATCTCAGGATATTGGCAAATCAATTTGCCAAAAGAAGACCAAGAAAAATGTGTGATTATTACTGTGCGGGGGCTATACCAACTGATGAGGATGCCCCAGGGTCTTAATACGCCTGCAACGTTCCAGAGGGCCATGGATGCTATACTGAGTGACTCGAAGTTGGCGTGTGTCCTGGTATACTTGGACAATATCAATGTGTCTAGTAGGACGTTTACTGACATTCACACCACTTGGAAGAAAAATCAAGAGACTGTACACAGCCAACCTGAAGATTAAGCCAAGGAAGTGTCACTTCTTCAAAAAAGAGTTAGAATATCTGGGATTTGTGATCAACTCTAGTGGATTGCAGCTGCAGGTCCAGAAGATATAAGCCATAGAATGGATGGCTGTTCCAAAGAGTCTCTGAGACATCTAAGCGTTCCTTGGGATGGTTGGATACTACAGAAGATTTATTTGCAACTTTGCCCAAATAGCCGAGCCCTTTATACCATCTGTTGAAGAATCCAAAATAGGGTTTGTATGGAATTAAGAGGCCCAGGAATCCTTTAATGAGATACTCCAGTACCTATCAGATTCTCCAATTCTGAAATATCCAACTTTCAATTGAGAGTTTATTATACAAACAATGCTTTGTTAATGGCGATCTGCACTATACTAAGCCAAGTAGATTAACTTGGGGATGAACATACGGTGGTGTATGTGAGCCAGACACACTCAGCCGCTGAGAGGAATTACACTGTAACTGAGCATATATGCCTTGCGGTCATTTACACCAGTAAGCAGTTTTGGGTGTACATCCATGGAACGCTTTTTAAAGTGGTGACGGACCACTCTTTGTTGCATTGGCTCCATAATTTGAGAGAACCAGAAGGATGACAGGCCTGATGGGCACTTAAGCTACAGGCTTATAATTACGTTATTTCTACTGAGTGGGGGCTTCTCACCAGAATGTGGATGGCTTATCGTGTTTACCAATGTTCTAGATGGTATACCCACAGGCGGATGAGCTATTCCAGAGAATGGTCGATGGAGAAATTGGGAATGAGCCCCAAGAAGTCTAAGGTGCGCTCCAAAAAGCGATGGAAAACACTGAGACCATGATGGAAAAGTATTTAAGATGTATATTGGATTGTGGTTCTTATTCCTGAAGCCGTTGAAAAGAGCAGCTATTGTGCAAGCCACTCATAGGGTTGTCAGGCATGGAGGCCTGAGAAAAACAACCAGTCATATTCACCAGTAATACTACTGGGATTCAATCAACTACGATGTCACTGTCTATCTAGCTTGTTGCGTGGAGTGCCAGCTGCACAAACCACATAAGAATACAACTGGATACTGACTGGTCCACACTGGATTTGCCTGGCATACAGTGTCCATCGACATGATGGGACCACTGATGATTAGCACAGGGGGAGTAAAGTACATAATAGTTCCTAACGACCATCTGATGAGATGGGTAAAGATGAAGGTCCTGGCAAAAAGTATACACTACCAGCACTGTGAAGTTAATCCTGGATCAAGTAGTATATTGACATGGATGTATGCAAGTCCTGCTTAGCAATAATGGGACAAACTTAACGTCTCATGTGATCCCATGACTGAATGAGATAATGAGGATCAGAGGAGTCATGTCTATACCCTACCAGCTGGAGACAAACGGACTGGTAGAATGTGTGAATGGAACGCTGGCCATGCCGCTGAGGAAGCTGGTCACAGGAAGAACTTCCGCGTGGGGACATACCTGGATTTGGTGACGTTCACCTACAATATCAGTCATTTTATGGTGATGGGAAAAACGCTGTTTGAGTTATTATATGGGAGGAAGGCTGCGTTGCTGCTGATTTTATATTTGGTGGTGGAACTAACATCGGGGATGAGTGCCAAACAGTACTTAAAATTGACTGATGAATATCCTGATTGAGATGCAATTGCAATCATTTGATACTACACAGTGCATTCAAAAAGTTCTGGGACTAACGTTTTAAAGGCACAACTTTACAAATAAATAAACTTTTTTTTATCATAATTTAACATACAACCTTTTCCTCTCTATACATATTTATATTGCTAAAACAATTGTTAAAAGGTATGCACATAGCTACTATTTTGTATAACCATGTTTAAACCAGCTGTCACATTCTTATGAATTGTATCTACTTTATCAAAAGGATGAACCTTCAGTGCCACCTTCAGATTATAATTATCCACCATATTCACCAGATTTGGCTCTGTATGACTTCTTTCTGTTCTATAATCTGAAGGTGGCACTGAAGGTTTATCCTTTTTATAAAGTAGAGACAATTCAGAAGAATGTGACAGCTGGTTTAAACATGGCTATACAAAATAGGAACTATTTGCATACCTTTTAACAATTGTTTTAGCAATATAATATGTATAGAAAGGGAAAGGTTGAGTGTCAAATTATAATAAAAGAAAGTTTATTTATTTGTAAAGTTGTGCCTTTAAAACGTTAGTACCAGAACTTTTTGAATGCAATGTGTATGTTAAAGAAAAGGATACAAGCTAAATCAATGGATGATAATAACCAACTGGCCTTAGCAGAATATCGAATAGGCGAAAGAGTTGCCTATTGCAATACACATGGTTTTGGATTAAGTAGCACACTGGATACATTGTGGTCAGGTCCATTTGAGATTATCACCAAGACGGTGACTGATGCCTACTCCATCACAAATCTCTTGGATGGAAGACTTGTAAATGGAGTCCATGCTAGTTATTTGAAGTAATGAATTGGTGAAAAAACAAAAGAGTTCCAGAAGGAACTGATAGACCATTAAGTTGGTCATGTCCTTATGATTAAATAAAGTCTGAAAAGGACCTCTGAACCAATCTAGATGGTTAAGTCTGAAAAAAGGGCCTCTGAACCATAGAATCTGGTAGATTTAAGTACCTAGGACCCAGTTTGGGGGGAAAATAAAGAAAAATGTATAGCTGAACCAGAACATGGTCAAGTCATGTGGAAAAAAGAAAATAATAAATAAAAAATGAAGATATTGGAAAAAAGTATAAACTGCATAGAAAAAATCAATATATTTTTATAATTTTTATTCTTATCAATTATCCTTGATATAGGGATGATCCAACCTATGTCACCCCTTGGGGGAGGGAGGATGGATCACAGTAAGGATGAATATCCCATTGAAATTGATGTGAGATCTAATGCTAGTGAATGCTAGACCTACATGAAACCAAGTTCTTTGAGCGGATGCAGATCCCTGAGAGAAAGCAACTAGGGGAAGGGAAATTGAGATGTCAGAAAAAGACAATCGTGAAACCCCAGAGCGGGGAGAAAAGCAACAGTATAGAAAGAGGCTGATGGTGAATAACCCTGAGTAATCCTGATAATGTACTGGAGCCAGAAGATTAGTCTTGAGCGCCTTCTGATGGGCTTTTTCAATAGCACTGGACATATGGGCTGGCAGAAAACAAGGGATACTGGACGGGGGTTGCCAAATCATGCCCCCTACTAAAGCCATCAGTGAAAGATACTGATGGGAAGCACCAGAGGCGAGTTAGTCATGTAGGGAGCAAATGGCATCCTGCAAGCAATGAGTACGGGCTTCAAAGAAGCTGAAGCTGAAGGAAAAATGGAACCTGGGAGAGGCTGGAAGCTTTGTGGACCAACTTTGAAGAACTTGGCTGGAAAAGTGAAGAGCATAAGTGGCGATATCCCGATCTAGGATGTTCTCAAGATCAGAGGGATTCAGTGCTAGGGATAAAGCCTCAGTGACTTGGGCCTGTAATTTGGCGTAGGGGAGTTTTAAATGAATACTGTTACCAATGGTGAGCTCATTAGCCAAGACAGCGGGTTTGTAGTATTGTCCAAGTCAGAAGAGGAACTCAGGAAGCAAGTCTGACCTGGCAAGAAAGGAGCAATCAAGAGAGAAGGGCATAATTTAAGGAGCATCTACAATGATGTTTGGCGCATTGCAAAAGAAGTCAAATCCAGGAGAGTTATGAAATCTAACTCTGGAATTGATGACAGAGGAAGAATTGGCCAAGATTGTTGTTCAAATGATTGCTAGCCTGGTTTTGGAAGGATAGGTTACTATTTCCGGTAATTCAATGGAGGGTCTAGCCGCTGGTGCCAGACTAGGCTTATGAGTCCTTAAAGGAACATAGAAGAGGTTCCGTCACGCATCCTGACTCATCTGCTGGAAGAGCTGAAGATCTTGATTAGACAAACTGTTTAGAAGCTGATGGTATCATGACTCAGAATTTGACATATGAGATGGATGAGAGGGGGATGTTGGGCTTATATGGAAGTCGACATTATGCACTCTAAAATACATTATGCTCAAATTTTGGAGAAAGTAAGCTTAAAAATTAATGGGATAAGCTAACCAAGAGAAAAATTAAGAATGACATGAGACAAGAGGTTATGAGAGAAAAATAAGTAGGGTGAACATAAATAAGCATTATTAATTGGGCCAAGAAACAAACATCAACAGCAAAAGTCTACTGTCTATTGTCTAGGACAAGGAGAAAATCAGCAAATCGAGGACGTTAGACTAAGAATCCTGAATATGACAGCAGGTCATACGCCATGATGGGGAAAAACTGGATCCCAGGACTAATATCATTACAAGAAAATTAATCAGCCATGCATAACAGTAGATCGTGGGGGCTGCGCTATGAGTAGGTGGTAGTGAGGAGGAAGAGGAAGAGATTTGCATGCCAAAGGTCATACCAAGCAGCATTGATATTGGTGATTGTACTCCGCTTGAGCCAATGAAATACTTGACCAAGTATCCAAAGCAGTTTTCTAATGCCCCAGTTCTTTTCTCGCTGGAAATCTAGGCAAGAGGGGGATGTGTTGGGATTTTTGCCCATATTCCCAGCCTGCTAGATTACTAGGAATCGCTAGGGGATAATTCCCTAGGCGAGGTTAATTGGAAATTGGTTGACCCAGATTTCAGATTAACTATGTTCAAGGGATTTGGGGATATTTACCTGGTCATATCCTTTGGGGATTGATACAGATGAATGCTTAAAATCTCGTCAGGCGGAGTTTCCAACAAAATAGGGGCATCTGATAGTGATTAACTATCAAGTGTTTTAATTGGGATTGATCAGGTTTTATCACTAAATGATTGGGAATGTAAGTAGTAAGTTGCGAGGTGAGTGATGTCGCCTATAACTAGTGAATCAATCAGTTGGTTTGTGACCTGCTATAATGGGTAATAAGTCCCATTCCCAATTCAGGTCACTAGCCAAATATGGTTGGTTCACTTGGTTCAAGAGGAAAACGTTAGAGACACGTTTTCTGACTCTTTCCATTTAGGTCTCACGGATGTCCAATGATGGAATCCTATCCAGGGTGGGGAAGACCATTGTTGCTGAAACGAGGATGGATTTTCAATGGCTACAGCTGCTGTTTCATCAAAGAGGTGTCAACTGAGAGTTAAGCAACCAAATCCCCACTATAAATACCAGAATTCACTTATAACAGAAAAACAGAGTTAAAAACAAGATTTAAAAACAGAGTTATAAAGTTATATAGATATACAGTTATATAGTTTTCATCCAGTATATAGTTTAAGTAGTAAACTTTATCAGCTTTCAATTGTTTTATTCTTCTCAAGGATATTATTGCTGTGTGCAATATTTGGGAGACTCTTTAAGGAAAAGAGTAAAGATCTGAGCGGGAATCTAGAGAAGAAGCAGAAACAAAAGAGTTGCTGTTAACTGTGTGTTGGACCAAAGAAACTGTCACCAGGGATTCTCAGAGAAGATTGGGTTGGACTGTATGAGGGAACAAATCCATATATTAAGACATCTCAAGTATTTTGAGTGGGAATACTGGCCGAGCGTTGGGCCAAGATCTAAGAATTCCATTCAACTATGGATAATAGCAGTCATACTATTGTCAACAAATAATACCAAATAGTATACATTGCGGACAAAGTGCACAAGAACTGAACCTGTGCAAGTAAAAAATTTATGAGGGTTATTGGCCAATAATAACCAAAACCAATAAATTTTTACACTAAACATACACCAATTTTTCCATATACCAATATATATAGAATTAATCCTCTTACTTGTAAAAAATGTTTACAATAGTTTTTTCACAAGTGCCCTTCCAAGGTAGATCCCAAGACAAGTTATTGGTAATAAACTTTTCTACCTATCAAGACTCTGTTCTCTAATGATATGCACTTATATCAATTAATTGCATATAGTTATCTTAAAGATTTGTTAAGTAGCAATTTATGTGTGATATAAGTGTAGTATATTTATGTACTTCTGCATAATTGGAAAATTTAATAAAATATGGGAAATGGTGTTTATTTACTTCTCTCATCAGGAGTATAAATTTTACTTATCTAGTTTAGATTTCTATGTGTGTATCTATTTGTTCAAGCTCCCTGATGTAAGTGCTTTGTCTTACAGTAGATGTCTCCTGACAGGAAGTTTATAAATTCTTTCTTATTCTCAGTTTCCTTAAATGAGTGTAACAATTAATCTTTGCTACATAGAGGTTTACTTTTTTATGAATAATACTATTTGTTAAGTTAAAGCCTTTTAACATGAAGCGCCCATATTTTGCGTCCATTCACTTGTCACACCTTTATTATAGTCTCATAATGTATAATATTCGTTTTTATTGATTTATAATTTCTAAACATCCGAGATATCCCAAAAACAGTATATTCATTAAGTGAGCTAATTATTTTAGATAATGTGTAATGCAGGAGTGGAAGGTGAAGTAGCAGGGCGTACAACTACCAACTTGAATGATGTGAGTTTGATTTTGCCCTTCGCGCATCTATGGGGTTGCCAGCTGAAGGTTTTTACTGGCAGTTAGTAGGTTAAACAATATGAACACCTTACTATGATGTACCCAGAAAAATCTGATTCCTAATCTGGCGGTGGATAAAAACTTTCTTATATTAGTTAACCATGCTCATGTTTCATAGAAATTTTTTTTTCATTTCATTTTGGTAATGTCTTTACTCCTGACAAACTTGAATCAAATATATAAGATATTTGGTAGCGTTTTTGATATCTTCAAAAAAATTGGGGAGCTACTTATTAGTCTATTTTTGGCCACATCCATCTAGAATTTTAATAAGTAGTTTTATCTTAGTAAGGAGAATAAATGGCATGAGTTTAAATCTTATAATTCCTAAATGCATGACGTTGTCAATTCTAGTATTAGTTGTATATGTAACTAATCTCCATGATAAGTAATTTTTTTCTAGTAATTTTTGCTGGTTTTAAATATGATTTTGTTCCAATAAGATTCACTTCAAATAATTACTTTAACTCCAATTCTCCTATTAGTAATTATTTATAAGAATGTTGTGATGAGAGCACACCTTTATTATAAATTGTTTTTATAAATACCAGCATAGGAAAATTTAAGAAAATTTATGAATTCTAATAAGTAATAATCTTAATTAAATAACTACCCACAGTTAATTAATAAACAAGGCTAAAATTACCACATAATTGTGTTAAAACTAAATATCTGGTAGTGACTCAAATAAGCTCCAATTGTTAAATTTGAACTTGTTTTTTCTTTCTGAATAGTAGCCCACTTAAGCTCCCTTGTTTAACTGCACAAATTTGTTATATGTTTATTGTTTGACTTGTTGATAATAGATTATAATGGGAAGTAATAGTATTAAGGCTACTACTCAAGTTACGCTTTTGATAACCAATATAGTAATTAGGCCCAATGTCAATCTGCGCTTATCCAAATCTTGAATTCATCTAGAATTTTAAGCACCTCTTCCCAATTTTTACTGGTAGAATTTAACTTAGGATTAGGTTCATAGGTTCTTTTCATGACTTCTGTAGAATTTAACCTAGGAATAAGTTCAGTGGTTCTTCTTCTTTCTTGTCACGCAGAGTCTGTGGAGATCAATAGTAATATAGACAAAAATTCTTATTGTCCTTCCGACTATTATAACAATAGCAAACAGTCAAATTATAAAAGTCTATTGATAAGCGCTTTTTTAATCAGACCTTGTTGTGTCTGCTTTATTATAAAAAACTATGGGTATTAATAAGGATTCTAGTGCACAACACTTCAGTTGCACCCTAATTGGTAACAGCGGCTAGTGCCAATGAGTTAACCCTACAGGGTCACAAAGAAGAAGATCTATATAATAAAAATTAATTGAATTCTCTCCACTACTTGACACTACTTTTTTTTTAGTAATAGATGGTCTTGACACTACTTTTCTGAGATGAAATGAAAAAGTTTCAGAACATCTTTTTTCAACTCCCATTAAACTATTCTTATCTGGTAACAACTTTTTATGTTGGGACTCTTACCCACAAACAGCTGGTTGTAATCCAGAAAAGCTTACCACTAAAGTTTCTGTACCACGGGACCATCTAGTACTAAAAAAAAAAAGTTTCTGTACCACAGTTGGCATTACTTACCAGAAATTCATATCCCCTAAGTTGATTGACAACTAAAATTCAAATGACTCATACAAGTTAATTAAATTTTTTTCAATATTTTTTTTATTTATGGTGGGCTGACCTGGGGATGATACTGCACTGATGAAGGGAAGTGAAGAAAATGGGAAAGGATGATAAAACCTGGAAAACCTCCATGCATGGCATATAATAGGCCAAGAACTCCATGGACCGCCCTTACTATTTGTTATCTTGGTTTGGGGCATTGGTGCGCAAAACAAACACAGTCATAATTGTCCCCTACCCAAAGTTCATCTTCCAGGATCAAACTCGAGGAGGCAGTGGTAGAATGTCCATATTCTACCACTGGGGTATTCTCCCTTCAAATTAATTAAGTTAATAATAACAAAAAGAACTTCCTAATCACTTGTTTATTGTTGGTGATCATCTCATTAAAACATTAATCAATCCAGTGGATTGTAATCTGGTGGAAAAATTATAATTGTGAGAATATTTCTTCAGACTATAATTATTGCATAAAATTGACAACTATAACATTAACTAGCAGGATATAACTCCTAGTGGTCAATCAGATGAATATATTTGGTGATGCTTGTTATTTGGGAAAAGTATCAACACATCCCTCCAATTGACTAGATTATCAGTGATAAAGATTGTCTGGGGGCATACACAGCTTAAATTCTTAGTTAGTCTGCCACCATAGTTTGGATTTTGAGTACTCTTGGTCCATATCCATTCTTTGCTTGATGCATCTATGGTTAGTCCTTCTTCTTTGTGAATTTACATCCCATGTCATCCTCACTGCTACCTCTACAGAGCACGGTACCCATAACCACATACTGTGCCAGACTAGTTTAGTTTTTTCTAAAGATATAAGGTCAGAAAGCCTGTTTTCCATCAGGTAAAGGTTATATGACACATCATTCTTTAAGAGTTTTCTCCTGGGTGGCTTATCCAATTACTTGTTCCCTGTACTCCCCAAGGCTGGGCTTCATTTCTTAAGGGACTACTCCCAGCAAATCCATTTAAACCCATCCTGATTCTGCTGATCTATGCTTCACTCAGCGCCTTGGGACTACTAATGTTGGACTCAGTTTTAACCTAATTTGATCATACCAACTACATAATTAGACTTCACTAGATGCTTGTTTAAATGATAGATAAAATAAAATTTAGTAGCTTGCAGTTTTATATTTTTATATATTTTTTAGGATTTTTTATCTTATATCTTTTGTATTTTTCCATATATTATATATTACTCTTTTTACAATAGGACTTAACAATAATTAGGTTCAGAGTTCCATCTTTTTTTCCCCTACTCTTGTTCAGTGGTTCAAATGATAACTTAACCAGTTACTGTGGTTAGAGGCCTAATTTTGAGACTTAGTTACCTATCATGGTACAGTGGTCCCTATCTGGGACTTGACCAACACTAGGACTTGACCTATTTTTTCTAGTTTAAGGATACTTCAGGAACATTGCACTTTTTCTCCCCTAGATCCAATACTTGAGGGAGTACATATAACCTGGTTTACTACACAACCATCCGCAAAGTTCTTAATCATATAGGCATCAGTCACTAACTTGGCAATCAATTCTAATGGACTCAACCTCAAAGCATCCACATAATTTCTTCGCTTAAAACCATAGATATCACAATAGGCTACCCTATCCCCCACATGGTACTCCTGTATTGCTGGCTGGCCCTTGTCACCTGTTGATTTTGCTTTGATCCTTTTCTTTAAGGTGGTATCAAATGGCTGTGATTGCAGTTTGATTGTAATAGTGGCAGTTGGTTCAAGTATTGATTAGTACTCATCTTCACTACTAGCTCTATGGAAGAATAAATAATTAACGGTTATTCTGCCCTCCATCCATAGATTCTTTATTTAAAAAATTCCTGTCGTCATATGATGAATTATGCTGTAGGCGAAGGTAATCAAATTAAGGTAAGTTCTTATTAAGTGGAAGTTTTCCCTGTGACCAATAAAATTAGCATTGCGGCTAGCGTTTCATGTAATTGTTCCATTAATCCATTTGTTTCTGTCCTAAAGAAACTGATACTACTCGTCTGATCCCCATCAATTTGTTAAGCCTTGGGATTACATAGAGGTAAAAATAATTCCATTATTGCTCATTATAACTTGAGGGCATCTGTGCTAATATACCACTTGATCCAAAATGAACTTTGTTGAGCTCACAGCATCCACTTTACTAAAGGCTTTAGTTTCTACTCATATATAAGATGTTCTATTGCCACTATGTATATTTTTCGCCTCCTGTACGAATACTTGGGGGTTCCATCACATCTATTGACACAGTGTGCCACATGAATCCAGGGCATACTATCTTGTATCCTTTTGTATTATTATGTAGTTTGCTGAGTTGGCATTCCACACAACAGGCCAGGAAATTGGTGACATCATAGTTGATCAATTTACAGTAGTACTGGCGAATATGGTCCATGGTTTTCCTTAGGCCAACATGGCCAATGACTTTAAGTGACTCAGATTATTTCTGCTCGCTCTGAAGATTTTAAGAATAAAAACACTTTTCCATTAATCTTCTTAATTATTGTCCATTTCACATATTGGTGCTTTACATTGCTTTTCTTAGCAACTTTTGATTTCTTAAGGTGTTTCCAAAACATAGCTTTTGATCATCCTTTAAAATTTTCATCCACTTGATGATAGACAACTTGGAAAGCAGGCAATATTTATAATCCATCAGCGTTTTTAAGAGCTGATCCATTCCATTTTAGTATCTTAAAAACATAGGCTTGTAATTTTATAGCCCATCAAGACAGTCGCCCCTCTGGTTCCTTCAGGTTATGGAGCCAATGTAAAGATGAATGGTCCGTCACCAATTTGAAGTTTGTTCCATGGATGTACACTCAGATTTGCTTGAATGCACGTATCACTGCAAGAAATTCACACTCTGTCATGGTAAAATTCCTCTCCCCTGGTGTTAGCGTTTGACTCACATAGGCCACAAGATGTTTCTCCCATCTTCATCCACTTGACTAATAATGTCTCTAATTGCCATCAACGAAGCATCAATTTGGATAATAAATTGCTGATCAAAATTTGGGTGCTTTAAGACAGGACTTGTCATTAAATATCAGCATGACTTTTCAAATGACTCTTAAACTTCTTAATTCCACATGAATCCTTTTTTGGATCCCTTTAATAAGTGGAATAAACGCTCCACAATTCTAAAAAAATTTATGAACTGTTGTATTAGCCAACCATCCCAAAAAGTACTTTAATATCCTAAATGCTCTTTAGGATTGACATCTATTTGATCGCTGTAATCTTCTGCTACTGGGGTTGTAGCCTCCTGAAGTCTATAAAAGACACTAAGTACTCAAGCCCCTTTTTAAAAATGACATTTCTTTGGCTTTATTCTCAAGTTTTCTGTCATCAAGCGCTAGAAAACTTTTTAAGCGTTCCAAATGGTCTTTGAAGGTCCTGTTGAATACATTTATATCATCCAGATATACTTAGAAGAAAGTTAGCTTTAGAACACTAAGGATAGAGTCCATTGCTCTCTGGAAGGTGGCCAGCACGTTGCAAAATCCTGGGGCATTTGGTAAGCTCATAAATTCCCTGTGCGGTAATGATCACACATTATTCTTGCTCCTCCTTTAGCAAAGCAATTTTCTAATATCTCATAATTAACTTCATTGCTGAAAAGTATTTGGCGTTCCCTAGGCATCTGAGCGCGTTGTCAAACCTTAGCAGTTAAGAATCTTTTTTAGAGAATTTTGTTCAATTGCCAATAATTAATCATCACATAAATTTGTTTCGTCCTTCTTTTTCACTATGAGGATCAAACTCTCCCATGGACTAAATATGGATCTTGTAGCCCATGATCAACTAGCTTGCTGCTTTCTTCGCTGAAGCAACATCAGCAGCTCTAGACTAAAAAGTTCTCATCTTTATCAGTGAATATTCCCTAGTTTTGACCTTCTTGATCATTTTCTTCATGCATCCCAAGTTGTGGTCATCTTGGGTGAATACCTCCCAATACTCCTCAAATAATTGCAGCACATCTTCTGGCTTCTGTTCAGTAAATCATGAGTTTCTCTCAATCTACTAAAACGGGTACTCATTTTGGCAGTTTCTGCGGCAATCCCATTTTAGTTAGCATTCCAAAATCAAGGAATTTGATTATATCTGCCATCAGGATTAAATGCAGAAATATGACAACCTAATTTTCGCTATATTCATTATTTTCTTTCCAGGATTAACTGGTAACAAATTTTGTTTCTCCATGTCCCAACATAGTTATCCCTGACGCTACCCTTGGCTTGATTCTTGATTTCCTCCATAGGCTAATTAAATCTCCATATATTGCTACAGGATTTTGAGTATCAACCCTGTGTTAATAATTATTTGCATCACAGGCAAAATAGTATTTGTAATTTTCTTTATTAAATGTATCCCACGAGATTATAAAATCTCCTTTGGATTTTCTCTCTGTTTTCACCAAAAAGCTTTTAATGGGTGAGAATAATACAAACAAAAAGTTTACAAAATTGTTCTTCTTAGTCAGCAACAGTTCATCTTCCCGTGGATATACCAAGAGAAAGGTCTGCCCCAAGATAGTCAGGGTATTCTCCTCAAAATTATTTCACCCCATATTTTCTTAGAAACACATCACAATGAGTATATCATAATTCTGGTTATCCAACACAATGTCAGGAGTTAATACCACAAATGAACTAAACTGGAGTGGCAGTGCACTGTAGGCTATATATGATATTATCATATCTGGTATGGCCATTCCGTAATTCTTCCAATCTTTTAGGTCTGGCGAAATCTTCATTCATTTCAACAATCTGGTCAAAATGATTATGATCTGTGTTCCACTGTCAATGAATTCCATCTCTCTCACTTGGTAAATTATTATATCCGCATAGATATACTCTAAATATTGTAATAGGGTCTTTACTGTGTAGATGATGGCATTATTTGCTAAATTTAGAGAATAAATTAGTTGCACGGATAGATCAGGGAAAAATCCTTGATTGTGTTAGTTGGAATGGATATGTTAGCCTCACTTAATCTAGTCTTGAATAATTACTCCTGGTTCTTAGCAAATCTAATCTTGTCCTCTAGCTGAAGAGTTTATGGTTGAATCACTTTCTTCACAATTTTGGGTCAATAACCTTTGTTTTGGCTTGAGTAATGGCAATCACGTCCACTAAAACAATCTGATATAGTGGGTATTTTTAACATCAACTACAAAGAGATTGGAAATATCTATGTTGCTGTTCATAATATTGGGAGGAACAGGTTTAGCTGAAATGCAAGAGTGTTTCTTTTATAGACTGTGGGACCTTTTCCTGAATCCTGAATAATTTCCTTCTCCTTTTCTTGGACTAAGGTAGCTTTCTCCTTGGGTTTCTTACTCAACATTGAGCAGCTACGTGTCAAGGCTTACAACACTGGTGGAAGCAAATCTGAGTCTTATCCGCTCATTTCTGTACTTAGGGCTTATTTCCTGACATGACATAATCTAGCTGTCTTTATCTGTCTCAGCAAATATTACAGTATTTTAGCTTGAGTCTTTATATAATTTGAATGCTCGGTTTGTGGCTTCAAAAATGTCAATCATTATTTTCAAATTATTAACATTAAAGATGTGAACATTCATGTCACACTCTGAATCCATGGTTAAGTGCATATTATGATAGGGCTGTAACGCTGCTTGTGTAACAATTCAAGTGTCAAAATCTGTTAACACATTCATATTGGTCAGAATCTGTATATCATAGTAGAATAGGTCTACAAAAGCTACAAATTCTCTTCTTCTTTCTTTTAATCCCCATAAATTCCTGCTATGTTATTAAATATTTGCATAGGGCTTCTGAATTCTAGCATAATGGCTACCTTAACCTCATTATAAGAACAATAGTCCCCTTTTAGATGGGTAACATCAGATTACGACAATTGGTGTTCAGGCTTCTCTGAAATTCGCTTTTCTTTTGTTGGTCACTGAAACTGAATATTATCATTTCAGATAATTAGAAAAATGCGGGGCGTTATCATGATGGAAAGTGGGTAATTTTACTGTGCTTCAAAATTCACTCATGGCTCTGCTAGCTCAGATAAATCCTAAAAAAGTCTTTTGACCATGGGAGTAACTTTGGGATCATTTCTAAAATTCTCCAAACAACCCAGGCATATTTCTGGTTGGAGGAAATTTACAGACTGGAGTTTCATGTGTGTCGTTATCAGCTTCTTCCTACTCCATTTGTGCACAATTTCATCTGTGGTCTCCAGTTCTTTTATGTGGTTCAAATGGCATCTACTTTTTAGTTAGTCAGTGTATGCGTTCTTGGTATTCTAACTTGGCCTTCTGAAACTTACCTCTTTGATTAGTTCACCCTCCTTGCGCTTCAAAGAGATTAGTTCACAGTTTTTATTGTTTATTCTCACCACTTGTTAGGCCTCTTCTTTGGCCTTTGTCACCCATTCTTTTAATGCAGTGAAATTTATCCCGTGATTCCTAGTTAAGCGCGTTCTTGTTGATGGTATCTAGTTCTATCCAAAGCATGTATAGCTCGTTTTTATAATAAATGCTTGATATGATCTTCTTACTAAATTAGGCTAAGCTTGACTACCCCCTTCATTGAGCACCAATTGTTAAATCTGGGGAGCTATTAGTGACTTGATTTAACGCCAGTTGCTAAGTATGGATTTGGTTTCCACTTTCTGTATGGTATCACACTTCAGCTCCCTTGTTCAACTGCACAGGTCATTGTATTTGCTTTATTTGACTTGTTAATAATAGATAATGATGGCCAGTAATAGTATGAAGGCTACTACTCAAGTTGGGCTTTAGATAGCCAAGTTGGTAATTAGGTCCAACGTCAACCTGTTGCTTTTCCTAATCTTGGATTCATCTGGAATTGTAAGACATTTCCTATTTCGACTAATAGAATTTAACTTAGGATAAGGTTCAGAGGTTCTTCCCATTACTTCTGTAGAACTTAACCTAGAATTAAGTTCAGTGTTTCTTCTTTCTTTTTACGCAGAGTCTGTAAAGATCTACAATAATATAGAAATAGAATCTTCTTTTCCTTCCAATTATTATAACAAATGAAACAGTATAAAATATAAAAATTTATTAATAAACGTTATTTGAATAAGATCTTATTGTGTTTGTTTTAAAAACAAAAGGAAATTTATAGGTAATATAGTTTTAACTCTTTGGTTGGCGCCCCAATTGGGAATGGCGGCTGTCACAGATAAATTACCTTCCAGTGTCAAACAAGAGATATGATTTTTCTCATCAAATTAATTGGGTTCTCTCCCCTACTTGATTGCAACCTCTTCTATGTTGAAATGAAAGATGTCTCCCATCAATTTCACTCAACTCCCACGAAATTTCATTTATTAGGCAACAACCTGCTTAGGTAATGGAACTCTTACACATAAAGAGCAGGTTGCAGTTGAAATATAGTAGCTCAAAAGTTATGCACCACAGGCGGCATTACTCTCTAGAAACTCTTAATCCCTTTAGTCATATTGCAATTATAACCTGACTTACTCCTATAAGCTTATTAAGTTGTGAATAACAAAATTGACTCCATAATCACTTGTTTATTGTTAGTATCATCCTCAACAAAACACTCATCAATCTGGCAAATTGTAATCTGGCGGATAAATAATACTTTTCTTAAGATATTTCTCTAAAAATAGTTAGAATACATACAATTGATAGCTCCACCATCCACTAGCAGGATGAATCCCCTAGTGGACAAAATGGTCAAAACTATTACAGATTGGTAATGTGAGAAAAAATACCAACAAATGGCAAGTTTATTAATTCTGAGCTAAACGGATAAACTACAGGGAATGAGAAAATCAAAGTAGACTTTTTCATTTTAAGACCAAGTCCAATTTGAACTTTAAATTTATTTTAGGTAAAGACCAGGAGATGGTGTTGGGATTTTTGCCCATATTCTCAGCCTTCTAGAATACCTGGTGTCACTAAGGGAAAATTCCCTAAAGCGAAGTGAATCAGAATTTGGTTGACCCAAATTTTGGAGGAACTACGTTCAGGGAATTTTGGGATATTTGCCTGGTCATATCCATTGGGAATTGATCCAGATGAATACCTAACATTTCATTGGGTGGAGTAGCTGACATAATAGGGGCATCTGATAGTGATTAACTATCAGGTAAACCAATTGGGATTGGTTAGGTTTCATCACTGATTGATTGAGAAGGAAAGTAGTAAGTTGTGAGGCGAGTGACGCCACCTGCAACTAGCAAATTGATTGGTTAGTGAAGTGACTTTTTATAGTGGGTAAAAAGTCCCATTACCTAAGCAGGTTGCTGGCCTATTATGGTTGGTTCACTTGGATCAAGAGGAAAATGTTAGGGACACGTTTTCTGACTCTTTCCATTTTGAGGTCTTGAGGATGTCCAATGATGGAATCCTAGCAAGGATGGGGAAGATCATCACTGCTGAGACGAGGAAGGGTGATTCAATGGCAATGGCTGCCATTTCATCGAAGAGGTGTCAACTGAGGGTTAGATGACTGAATCCCCAACTTTATAAATCCCTAGGATCCACTATAATAAAAAATTTTATCATTACAAAAGTATTATTGTCAATATTATTAGTATTAGTAATATTTATCAATTCAATGTTTAGTTAGACTATCAGCAACCAGTGTGAAGTTCCATCTCAAGGATATTATTGCAGAAGGCAATAATTGGAAGACTCTCAGAGGAAAGAGTAGAGATCTGAGCGAGAATCTAGAGATGAAGGGAACCACAAATCAGGGATAGCTGCCAACTGTGTGTTAGGCCAAAAGAGACTGTCATTAGGAGATCTAGACGAGGATCAAGTTGACATTAATATAGGGAACAAATACCTACTAGTACGACTTATCAAGAATTTAATTGGAAGTACTAGATGAAGTGTTGGGCCAAATAATAGTTTAAACTCAACTAAAGATAATAGTCTCCATACTATTATCAGATAAAATATATTCTATACAACGCGGAGTGCACAAGGAAACTGAACCTGTGCAGTAGAAAGGTTATTGAGTTGACAACCAATAATCAATCCATAAGTAAATTTTTACAGATGGACGTTACCAGAATGGAAAGCTAAAACTAGCCAAACCAAAATAATGGATCAAACACCCTAAATAAGCAGTATGAATTACAAAAAATTAAAACAGTCAACCAGGTGGCACAGCGGCAAGCCACTTATCACACCATGGCGGAAGGGGAAGGGGGATCAGGGGGCTCATCCTCAGGTTCAATATCATTCAAAGTGCAGGCCAAGGCAGATATTAAGGTTGTGGGTTATCAGTGATAAGCGGGGCAAAATCACAGAGAATCTTTTTGTCATAGGAATTATCATCATCAAAAATCATGCTCAGGTAAATGGACAAGCATTTTCCGGCTTGGATTGGATGGCAGGAAGTAGGGAAACTAAAGTGGTGGTAGCTTGGGTAACTCTTTCTTTGAATTGAGAAGCAGCAACTCAGTGAATGATATCTGCGTTGTGCATATGAAACTGGATATTGGTTAGTTTGCTCTGTGGGGGGCAGTTGTGGAAATAATGGGAGGGGGGAGACTTTTGGCAAGCCTATTCGCTTTCCAGGTAACCGTTTCTTGGGAGAAACAATTTTTGGGTTGGGTAGCAGCAGCCATAGCAAAATGTTTTGGGTCCATAACAAATCATTAATTGTGTGTAGGGCATAAAAGCACTGAGGGATATCAGTGGGGGATTGTGTATGGATCTATTATCTTATGTCAGCTTTGGAGGCTTCAATCACATTTCCAGATTCATCAGATTCATCCAATGAGGACAAGGGGTTCATTTCATACGCTTCTGATTTTACTCAATAGGGATGGCTGAGGCAGGTGATTTGGTTGGGGCTCAGGAGCAATTTGTCCAAGCCACTTAATTATTGGTGGAGCATTTTGTGACACTGGGCTTAGGAGGGGCCTGATTGGCTGCTGCAGGTGTGGGAGTGACAGGTTTTGGAGGAGGAAGGGTAGGATTGCACCCCATTTAAACCCAGTCCAAAAACACCGAATTCTGACTATTCAGAAACCTTTATTAGGCATAAAAAACTAAGTGTACTAAGTTTTTGTTCAATTTAAATAGTTAATTTAGTTTGCGACATTAGGAAAAAGATTCTTTTTTATAATCTTAAAAGATAATACATTGCAAGGCATATGCTTTTCCTTGGAATATAACATGTAACAAATTGTGACAGTATAAATTAGTTGAAGGCTGATATAACCTTTTAATTTGATATGTTGTTCTTAAATACTCATTATAGCAACTCATAAGACGTCCTTAGATTATTTATTTTATGCTTTATATTATATTTCATCAAGAAAATATGTATGTAGATTGAGAAATAACCTATCTGCACAAAGCGTTATCTGATACAGCATATTTCATGAAGAATTCTGGTAAATAATTACTATTTTAATATTTGTACATACTCTTATGGATTAGATTGTTTATAATGGTGCATGTTGTTCAGTAAACATTATTATGAATAAAAGGCGTTTCATACAATAAAAGTCTAATATTTTAATAAGGATGATTTGGTTTATAATGATGACAAAATACGCCAATTTAGCCTGTCCAATACTTGGTGGAACACATCAAATTGAAGAAATTATATTCCATCCAATTTTCATCCAAATTGTCCAGCTCTTAGGAATTTGGTGGTGCTGAAACCATGAACTGAATATGGAAATTTGTGCTGAGGCTCCTCCTTGGCCCTCAACAATGCAGCTCAAACACTTAGGTGAAAACTACCCCTTTTTATAGGAATGGAGTGGTTCTCGCAAGGTAAAGATATTTTCTCACCATTGATTGGGTTAAATATATTAAATCTTTACCAAATGTACTAGTCTTACCCAATATCAACTCTCCATCAGTTGTTCCCTTGAAGCAAAGTGAGACTTGAGAATCTCCAACAGGTCTATTCCCTAATTTGGACTTTCCTAGCTGATCTGTAAGGAGAGTGTCTATAACACTCCTGTTTTCAGCGTGGTGGTGCTCAGTGCACAGAGCCAACGCATGGAAAATAGCCATTAGTACCAAAGTTACTAGAGCCCAGCAGAGGGTGCTGGAGCGATAATAACTTAAGTAAAAAAGTGCGATCATGATAGCAAACAGCTGACCAAAAATGATGCGGTGCACAAAGGGGAAAGGGATAAACGTCCCATGTTGGAGGGAACCTGGGCGACCCAACAGTGCAGGAGTTAAAAATTTAATTGAATTTAGAAGAAGGTTAATGTAGTACAAGACCTCCTTAAAGAGGTCCGCACACAGGGTTGCTAGAGATAACATAAGAAAAATGAGAAAATGGGAAAATGTTTATTGGGAAGTCGACCAACAAGGAGTGTTGGTCATGGGAAACAGAATTAAACTATGTCAGGGAAATATGGGGTTTGCTGAAGTGGGCCAAGCGCTGATCCACCAATAGGCAAACACTACCATCCAAATTGGTTGAATATGCCAAAACTGACTTCACTCAAGTAATCAATTGAAGTTGGATCCAACCCAAATGCGTCATTTTGTAAATGGAACAGGTTTCAAAACCCCGTTCCTTAACTAACCAAATGGAACCATCAGCATTAATTAAGTAACCCGTTTGCTTTAACGCCTGAAATGACGTAAGGGGATGAGCATTTGCCACTTCACTAGTACCAACCTGGGCATATTTAGCCTGTACCCAGCGTTGGTCTAGTGTATGCCTGAGGTGAGGGAGGTCCTGTAGCTTCACCTTCTGGGCCTCCTGGCGCCCATCCTTATCCTTAGGGTTGATCCCCACTATGATGTCATTTAACCATGACATGATGTGAACTTTGTGCCTCAATACTATCAAATACTAAGTAGTGAGATAATAATAGAGTTCACTTTTTACCCCTTGCTGCAACTAATAAACTATATAAAAGTCCAACTTTTTAATATAATTAGTAACTTATTTTTTTAAAAATAAGTGGTAAAATAACACCCTAACAAATATTTAACCCAGAAGTAATAGTGCAACTTCTTCTGCTAATAATTGTTAAAATCCAGGGCCAACCAGCACCAGCGAGCGTCGCACTCCCTGGAATCCAAAAAGTGGTGCTCACTACAGGGGGGCCTGTACATTACAAAAATCTTATAAAAGAATAGAGGTTGGTAGGGCACTTAACACTCACAACTTCCCCACTGAAATTAACCCTTAGGCTAGCCACTCTGAAACACCAGCTAGCCAGTGCTTTGTCTCTCTTCAAAAGTCATGAGAAGCAGTCCATTTCTAAACCTCCTTTCAGAGAAAAGTCCACCCCTGGTGAGGGCAGTATTGCTTCTTTCTTCTTCGTTTATGAATCTGTTGTGGAAGGAACAACTGGCCAACAAAAAACCCAGTACATCCTTCCTTGCTTGATTCTACTAGCTCAATAATCAATGGTCCCACCATGATCAATCTCATCACATGGTTGGAGGTTTACAAGCACATACTGATGAATTTGGTTCCAAGCCAGCTTACAACAGCAAAAACAGGTCTTTATGTGCCTTAGCCTGCAAGAGGGGGAATTGATCAAATCAGTTGTTGAGAAGTTCTATAGGAAAGCTCAACCTCTTTTGCTTGCCAAAATGCTATCCCTGATGAGGCAATTTCTGCCATTTTGAGCTGGCTGATTTCTCAACCTGCTTTGTCACGACATCTTATCTCCATAAAGCATCAACTCCAGACTATTCGATTTATCAAGGAGGCTCTACTTGAGGTCGCAGATATCTATAACGCTGAAGCTACTTCAAGAGTTGGGTCAAATCTCCTGATTTGGACATTTGAGGAATTCTGAACTGATGCCACACCAAAGGAGGCTATGTTTACCCTTATTCTGGATACCACCCTGAGGCCAGAACCTGCTGTGCAGCTCAAACCTGATCTTCCTCTGCTCTGCAAAAATGACGTTCCTAAGATAGCAAGTCAGAGTGCATCCTCGCCAATGATGAAGCGCTCCATGCCCCCATCTTGTCACCAAGATCATCTTTTGCAATCCAAACAGCCTATTTAAGTGATCTAAAAGCTTAAGCCCCTATCTCAGGTGACATTCGCCCCCACCAATAATGGGTTTAAGGACCAGGTTGTTAAAGCTAAACCACTTGTTTCCCCAAGGCTCACCAATTCTGATCAACCCAAAGCTGGCGTAGTTAAAGAATCCACCTCCACGGCGCTATCTCCTCCAGCCAACTCTGATCCAAAACTGTAGCCATGAGGCAGCTCAAACCCATACTTTGAAGGTAAAAAATAAACCCGTGACAAATACATCTCCTTTTCCAAAGATGAGTAGGGTTGGGGAGCGGCTTCAAACCCTCTCTTGCAATGAAGATTGCCCTGAACCTACTCCCAGTCCTAGGGACCCTCTGATGAGCATTGAAAACCCCTCTAATGATGAATATGAAGGGTGTTGTGCAGATGCCAGTAATTATGTTCTAGGAGCTCCAGTGAAGCGGAGGTGCCTGACAGGTTGAACCCAGAAAGAGTGGATATGGCTAGGATACCTCGCAGAACATATCCTTATCAGGTGCTGAGAGGCCTGGAGTTTATTGATACCACCAGTGACGCAGATCAGCTCATTGCCACAATAATCTGATCCACATAGAGTGTGTATACACTGCAGTCTATCTGGGATAAATTCTCTGAAACTGCCAATTTCCTTTCTTCTACCTCCGGCTGAGGAGGCCCACGCTCTTCCCTACTATTTGAGAGGAACATTAACCAAAGTGGAGGTTGTTGTCGACGGAGTATGAGTTATCGCTATCCTTGACACTGGATCCCCCATGACTTTGTATCATGAAAGATTATAAAAAATTAAGCTGGCTCCTGACCTTGATTATACTCAGGAGTTTGGCAAAGCTGGTCTGACCAACATTCACGCTATGGAGCCGACTAATCTTCACTCATCCAAATTGGGAAACTTCTTCTCTCGCCCCTGCAGTGGCCTTAGCCAACAATACCTATGGCATGCTCATTAGTACCCAGTTTATACTCGAGTATGACGGTATAATCAATATGAAGCAGGGCTATCAAACCCTGATTAAATACGAGGTTCCCTGTTTTTGAACCACGATGAGACTAATAAACATAAATACGCTATATGGTTGAGTATCCTTTCTCCACCTTATCCTTATGCTACACAACAGTGGGGTGGAACACCAAAAGCTGCCTGAATCAGCGGACGCCCTAAGGGAATTCCGTTTTATGCAGCTAAAGAGGTGTTGATTAAAGCAGGTGAACAAATGGTGATTGACACCAAAATTACCATGTAAAATCACACAATTGCTTTCTGCAATTATCAAGCATCGATAGAATCAGTCCCTTAGTAACTCAGTATTACCAGAATCCTAGACTTAGCTTACCAACGTCTTATCAGTAGTCTACTGGGAAATCTTATCAGTAAGGACATTGTCATAAAAAACATCAGGAGATTGGGAAAGGCCTGCTGATCCCAGATAAGGAAATTAACCATGTCCAGTGGATCAGATTTATGTCAGAAAGGGCTTACCTGCTGACAAATCATTATGTACATTGCCTGACGTTTATATCTCCGATTATCTAACCTCTACAGAGTTTAATAAAGTCAATAGTCTATTGGATTCCTAAAGAAGCATATTCTCTAAAACCAAGACCAAATATGGTCATACGAAGGGTCAGAGTCATACCATTGACATTGGGGATGCTAGTCCCATACAATCCAAACCTTATCATAAATCAAAAAGTCAAGGAGCAACAGATGAGGACGGAGCACAAACAGCTATTAGACGCTGGGCTACTGGTACCTTTGCATAGTCCCAGGTTGTCCCCTCTTTTCCTTATGAAAAGGAAAAATTGGTTGGGACCATCTAGTACTAAAAAAAAGGAAAAATGGTGGTCATCAGTTTAAATGGACTACCGCTGGCCAAACAACCTCAAAAAGAAGGGTAGCTATCTTATCCCTCGTATTAATGACGCTCTAGAACATCTCTTTGGATTTAAGTTCTTCTCAGCCATAGACTTAGCCAGCGGCTATTGGAAGATGGATCTCTCTCCCCAAAATCAGGAGAAATGCGCTCTGATTTGCAGCGAAGGCCTATTCCAGCCCACCAAATTAACTCAAGTGTTGTGCAATGCTCCTGCAACGTTTCAGCGAGCCATGGACCACATCTTTCATGACTTTAAGTTAAGTTTCATCATCATATATTCTAATGACATTATGACGTTTTCCAAGACCTTTAATGACCATCTTGATTACCTGAAAGAAGTCTTCTAACGCTTACGTCAGTCAAACTATAAATTAAAGCTTTCCAAGTTTAATATTCCAGAAAAAGTTGTATCTTCTTGGATACGCCATCTCTCAGGATGGGATACAAACTCTCCAAAACTAGGTTGAAGCTATATCCAAAATTCCTTCACCAAAAAACCTTGTGCGATATCCATGTATTCTTGGGTAGGATGGGTTAATACAACCAATTTATCCCCAAGTTGGCCAGGTGAGTGAGCCTCTTATACAGCTATTGCTAATAATGTCCCTTTTCATTGGGGAGCTGAACAAAAGGCCACCTTTAAGATGATAGATCAGTTGTTGCAAAAGCGTTCTATCCTGCGACACCCTGATTACAATAAACTTTTCCTTTTGTTTACTGATTCCTCTGATTACTCTGATAGAGCCATTCTGGCTCAACTGGATGATAATGTGTGGATCATCCCATCTCTTTTTCAGCAAGACGTTATCCAAGGATGAACGCAATTATAGTGTCACCAAAAAGGAGTGCCTTGTAGTACTGATGGCTGTAAAATATTACCGCCCTTTTTTATATGAAAACTTCCTTCAATGTGGTCACTGACCATACCTCCCTGAAGAGGTTACAAAATAGGAAAGAACTCACTGGGCAGTTTGCTCGCTGGGCCTTAAAGCTCCAACAATATGATATGGAAATTAAGCACCAAGCTGGAGCCTGCCATATGAACGTTGATGGTTTGACTCAGTTCCCTAACCTTCACCTGGATAATCGTGAAGCTTAGAGGCTGCATGACCTCCTTATGATCCCTAAAGCCTGAGATGATGTGATTGAGCCCATTTGAAAATGTTAGCCTAAAATATGAAACACCAAGGTGGAAAGCGGGAAGTTGCATATGAAATTAGGGGTGAATTGATTGCCTTGTGTTTGATTTTTGCCCATATTCCCAGCCTGCTAGATTACTAGGAATTGCTAGGGGATAAATTCCTAAGGCGAAGTGAATTGGAAATCGGTTGGAATGAGTTTCAGAGTAACTACATTCAAGGGATTTTTGGATATTCGCCTGGTCATATCCATCAGGGATCAATCCGGACAAATACTTTAGATCCTATTGGGCGGAGTTGCTGATGAAATAGGGGCATCTGATAGTGATTAACTATCAGGTGTACCTATTGGGAACGTTTGGGTTTCATCACCAACTGATTAGGAATGAATATCAAGTTGCAAGTCAAATGATGCCGCCTGCAACTAGTGAATCAATCAGTTGGTTCATGACCTGCCTTAGTGGGTAATAAGTCCCATTACCTAGGAAGGTCGCTAGCCAAATATGGTAGTCACTTGGATCGAGAGGAAAACGTTAGGGACAAGTTTTTGACTCTTTCCATTTAGGCCTCGAGGATGTCCAATGACGGAATCCTAGCTAGGATGGGGAAGACCATCGCTGCTGAGATGAGGATGGATGTTTCAATGGCAATGGCTGCCATTTCATTGAAGAGGTGTCAACTGAGGGTTAGAAAACCGATTCCCCACTATAAATTCCCTAGAATTCACTCCTATTAAAAAACAGATAATTAGATCATATTACAAATATATAGTTCTAAGTTGTTCATCCGGTATATAGTTATAGTAAACTATTATCAGCATTCAATTGTTCTATTCTTCTTAAGGATATTATTGCTGTGTGAAATAATTGAGAGACTCTTAGAAAAAAGAATAAAGATCCGAGTGGGGATCTAGAGAAGAAGGAGAAACAATCAGAATTGCAGCCAACTGTGTGTTGGATCAAAGAGACTGTCACTAGTGAATCTCAGAGAAGATTGGGTTGGACAGAGCAAAGAAAGAATTCCTAGATCACGACATCCCAAGTATCTTAATCAGGTATACTGGCCAAGCATTGGGCCAAAATATAAGAATTCATACTCAACTATGGATAATATTCATCATACTATTATCAACTAATAATATAATATACTATACAACGCGGATGAAGTGCACAAGAAACCTAATTTGTGCAGTAAAAAGATTACAAGGGTTGTTTGCCAATGATAACCAAACCAATAAATTTTTACAATTTGGTGCTCACTACAGGGGTGCAGTTAAGTAGAACTTATAACATGATGTCCTATCAAGATGTTTCTAATTCTAGAAATAAGTTAATAAGTAAAGTAACTTTATTGAGATAGAAGTTTAGGTGGATCACGTTCATTGGCGTTCACCCAGCTTAGAAGTGGAGCTCCAAGTGAAGCAAATAGAACATACTCATTACCAGGGAAAAAGACTTGCAGCATAGATATGGAACTATCTAGAGTTGCAGGGAAACCTGTTCCACCAGACATCTACTTGAGATGAAGAGTATCAGCAGGGCCAACTCAGGTTGAAATTGGGTCCACTTGAAATAGTCCTGAGGAACAGTAGGATCAACTCAGGTTGAAAGTGGGTCCGCTTTAAATAGTCCTGAGGAGTGAGTGTTTAAATGTGACATTGGATGAAATAGGAAGCAATCAATCTGTGGAACTGGATTGCCATACTAATGAAGATATGAAGACAAAAATAGGAAATGATTGATATAAGATAGTGGAGAAAATACTTTTGACTTAATAACACTCAAGCAATGATCAGAAGTTACTGGACACAAGTTCATCAATTCAAGAGAAATTTGATGAAGCTAACCAGGCCAGAACGACCTGTGTAATTAAGGATGGCAATAAATACCAAAATTCGTTTTCAGGAGATAAACAAACTTAACAATTGGTTGAAGCTATTGGCTAATGAGATATGAGGATCCAAAGCATCAGCTGTCGAAATAAGAGATGAAATTAGGACCTGTTGGACGAATAATCAGTCAGAATTAAAGGCCTAATATTCAAGAGTATTGCCAGAGTCATCAAGAGTAGCTTATTCGTGAAGAGACAACGCTGCTGGATGTATAGTGAGAAAGGTCAATACTAATTGGAAGTATTGAGCCTAAGGGAAAATAGTTGCATTGTTCCCAGCGGACCTCTGAACCATTAAATGGTTATGTCCTGAGATTTTGGTCAAGTCCTAGAAGAGGACCACTGAAACAAATGTATGGTTAAATCTTAAGAGGATAAGATTTTGAACCATGATAACTGGTAGGTCAGAGTTACCTAAGACCAAGTTTGGATGAAGGGGAAAAGAAGGACCTCTGAATCTTTTTGTAGGTTGCAAGTCCCATTGCAAAAGAAAAATTAAAAAAATATAAAATATCTATTTTTATGGTCTATGAGTTTTGGAACTAAGAAGCAACAAGAAATCCTGATGGCTGAACGGAGGAAATTCCACATTCAATGAGATGAAATTATCAGACAGGGTAATTGAGAGTATCAACCTATCGGTTAATCAAGAGCAACTCGCTGATCTAATGGAAGGCCAGCAAGAGGAGGTGCTCAAATTGTTCAAAAAAGTACTGGGGAGTATTCACCCAAAAATGACCATGATTTAAGATGTGCAAGAGAAGTGATATACAAGGTCAATACTGGGGAAAATCTGCTGATTACAAGAAGATGAGATTGCCATCAAGAGTTGCTGAGAGAAACAATCTATTAGAGGATTTATTTGGGACATTTCCCAGATAGCCAAGCCCTTATTCAATCTGTAGAAGGATCCAAAAAAGGATTCATATGGAATGAAGATGCCCAGGGCTCCTTTGATGAGCTAAACCGGTATTTAATAGATTCTCCAATTCTGAAATAACAAATTTCAATTGAAAGTTTATTATACAAACTGATGCTTTGTTGATGGCGATTAGCGCCATACTAAGCCAATTAAACAAACTTGGGGACAAACATCCGGTGGCGTATGTAAGCTGGACACTCTCAGCAGCTGAGAGGAACTACACCAAAACTGAGTGCGAATGCCTTGTGGTCATTTACGCATGTAAGCAGTTTCTGGTGTAGATCCACAGAACGCACTTTAAAGTGGTGACAGACCACTCTTTGTTGCATTGGCTCCACAATTTGAGAGAGCCAGAAGGATGACTGGCCCAATGGGCACTTAAGCTACAGGCTTACAATTACGAGATTGTCCACCAAGTGGTGGTTTCTCGCCAGAATGTGGATGGCTTATCATGGTTACCAATGTTCCAGATGGTATGCCCGCAGGCGATGAGCTATTCCAGAGAATGTTCACGGAGAAATCAGGAATGAGCCCTAAGAAATCCAAGGTGCGCTTTGGAAAGTAATGGAAAACACTGAGACCATGATGTAAAAGTATTTAAAATGTTTATTGGAATGTGGTTACCATTCCTGAAGCCGTTGAAAAGAGCAGCTATTGTTCAAGCAGCTCATAAGGTTGCTGGCATGGAGGCCTGAGAAAAACAACTGATTATATTCACCAGTACTACTACTGGAAGTCCATCAACTACGATGTTGCGGATTATCTAGCTTGTTGCATGGAGTGCCAGCTGCACAAACCACATAAGAATACAACTGGATACTGACTTGTCCGCCCTGGATTTGCCTGGCACACAGTGTCCATTGACGTGATGGGACTGCTGATGATGAGCACAGGGGGAGTCAAGTACATTATAGTTGCCATCAACCATCTGATAAGATTGGTTAAGATGAAGGCCCTAACGAAAGTAGACGCTACCAGCACTGTGAGTTTCATCCTGGATCAAGTAGTATATTGACATGGATGTCCGCAGGTCCTTCTTAGCAATAATGGGACAAACTTCACATCTCATATAATCCTGAGATTGAATGAGATAATGGGGATCAGAGGAGTCATGTCAGTACCCCTACCAGCCAGAGACAAACAGACTGGTAGAATGTGTGAATGGAATGCTGGCCATGACTCTGAGGAAGCTGGTCTCATGAAGAACTTCTGCGTGAGAATGTACCTGAGTTTGGTGATGTTTGCCTACAATATCAGTCATCATACAGAGACATATACGCAGTTTGAGTTGTTATATGAGAGAAAGGCCGCGTTGCTGCTGATTTTATTTGGTGGTGGAGCCAACGTTGGGGATGAGTGCCAATCAGTACTTGAACCAACTGATGAATATCCTGATTTATATTCATTTGCAATCATTCAATACTATGTTGAAGAAAAAAATAAAACATAAATCTCAGACAATATATAACTGACCGGCCTTAGCAGAATATTGAATAGGCGAAAGAGTTGCCTATTGTGATATGCATGGTTTTAGAAGTAGAAACAAACTAGATGCATTGTATTTGGGTCCATTTGAAGCTATCACCAATATGGCAACTGATGCCTACTACATCAAGAATCTCTTGGATTGAAGAGTTGTAAATTGAGTCCATGCTAAGTATCTAAATTCGATGGAATCAAAAAAGTTAAAAGAGTTCCCAAAGGGCCAATGAACCATTAAGTTGGTCATGTCCTGATGATTAGGTCAAGTCCAAAAAAGGACCTTGAACCAATCTAGATGGTTAAGTCAAAAAGGACCTCTGAACCTTAGAAAACTTGCAAGTTTGAGTCCCAGGACCCAGTTTGAGGGAAAAAAAATAAAAAGATGGACCGCTAAACCAAAACAAGGTCAAGTCCCATGGAAAAAAGAAGAATAATCTAAAAAAATTGATAAAAGATATTTGGAAAAAAGGAGTTTATAAGCTGCATAGGAAAAACTGATATAGTCTTGTAATTTTTATTTTTATTAATTGTCCTCTACGGGGATGATTCTGCCTATGTCACCTCTTGGGGGAGGGAGGATGGATCGTGGTAGGAATGAACAGCCCATCAAAATTGATGTGAGATCATATGCTAGAAAGGGCTAGACCTACACGAAACCACGTTCTTTAAGCAGATGCAGAGCCCCTGCAAGAAAGCGACTTGGGGAAATGAAATTGAAATGTTGGATGAAGCCAATTGCAAAACCCCAGAGTGGGGAGGAAAGCAACAGTATAAGAAGAGGCAGTTGGCAAAAAACCCTGAGTAATCCTGATATGGTACTGGAGCTGGAAGATTAGTCTTGAGCGCCTTAAGATGGGCTTCATCAAGAACCCTGGACATATGGGCCAGCAGTGAACAAGGGATGCTTGATGGGGGTTGCTGAATCATGCACCCTACTAAAGCCATCAGCAGAAGATACCAATGGGAAGCACTGGTGAAGAGATAGTCATTCAGGAAGCAAGTAGCATCCTGCAAGTGATGACTATTGGATTCTCAGAAGCTGAAGCCAAAGGAGCGACAAAACCTGGGAGAGGCTGGAAGCTTTATGGACCAACTTTAAAGAACTTGGCCAGCAAAGAAAAGAGAATAACTGGCGGTATCCCAATCTAGGATGTTCTCAAGATCAGTGGTATTCAGCATAGGGGAGCTTGAAGTGTATACTGATACTGATGGTGAGCTCAGTATTCAGAACTGCGATTTTGTAATATTGTCTGAGTTGGAAGAGGAACTCAGGAAGCAGGTCTAACTCAGTAAGAAAAGAGCGATCAAGAGCAAATGGCATACTCTTTGGAGCATCCACAATGATAGTTGGTGCATCAGCGAAAGGAGCCTAATCCAAATGAGTTTCAAAATCCAACCCTGGAATCAATGACAGAGGAATAATCGGCCAAGTGTTGTTCAGATGATCACAAGTCTGGTTTTGGAGGGATTAGTTACCATTTCTGGTAATTTGATGGAAGGACTAGCCACTGGCTCTAGACTTGGCGTATGAGTTCTGGAAGGACCATAGAAGAGGTTTGGCTGTACATCAAGACTCATCTGCTGGAAGAGCTAGAGGTCTTGATCAGACAAACTAAATAGAAGCTGATGATATCATGACTCAGAATTTGATATATGAGCTGGATGAGAGTGGGGATGTCAGACTTATATAGAAGTTGACATTATGCACTCTACAATCCATTAAGCTCCAATTTTGGAGATTTTATCTCAAAATTAATGGGATAGGCTATCCAAGAGAAGAATTAGGAAGACTTAAGCCAAAAGGTTATGAGAGAAATAATGAGGGTAAATATAAATAAGTATACTTACTTGAACTGTGAAAGAAACATAGATGGCAAGAGTCTCCTGTCTAGGACGAGGAGAAATTTAGGAAATCAAGGACTCCAGACCAAGAATCCTGAATATGACAGTAGGTCATATGCTCTGATGGGGGAAACCAGATCTAGGGACTAATATCATCATGAGTAAATTGATCAGCCTGGAATGACAGTAGATCGTGGGGACTGTGCTATGAGTAGGTGGTAGCGAGGAGGAAGAGGAAGAGCGCTGCATGCCAAAGGTTGTCCTGAGCAGCATTGAGTATTGATGATCATACTCTGCTTGAGCCAATAAAATTTGACCGAGTGTCCAAAGTGGTGTTCTCATTCCTTGGTCCTTATCTTGCTGGAAATCTAGGCAAGAGGGGGATGTGTTGGGATTTTTGACTATATTCTCATCCTGCTAGATTACCAGGAATTGTTAGGGGATAATACCCTAAGGCGAAGTGAATTGTAAATTGGTTGGCCCAAGTTTTGGAGTAACTACGTTCAGGGGATTTTAGGATATTTGACTGGTTGTATCTAACAGGGATCAATATGGACGAATACTTAAGATCTCGTTTGGCGGAGTTGCTGACGAAATAGGGGCATCTGATAATGACTAACTATCAGGTGTACTGATTGGGATCTGTCAGGTTCATCACTGACTGATTAGGAATGAATAGCAAGTTGTGAGGCGAGTGATGCCACCTGCAACTAGTGAATCAATCAGTTGGTGCGTGACCTGCCTCAATGGGTAGTAATTCCCATTACCTAATCAGGTCGCTAGCCAAATATGGTTGGCTCACTTGAATCAAGAGGAAAACGTTATGAACACGTTTTCTGGCTCTTTTCCTTTAGGTATTGAGGATGTTCAATGACGGAATCTTAGCCAGGATAAGGAAAGACCATCTCTGCCAAGATGAGGATGGGTGATTCAATGGTAAAGACTTCCATTTCATTGAAGAGGTGTCAACTGAGGGTTAGACAACTGAATCTCCTTATAAATTCCCTAGAATTCACTCCTAATAAAAAACAGATAATTAGATTACATTACAGATATATAGTGTTAAGTTGTTCATCTGGTATATAGTTTAAGTAGTAAACTATTATCAGCATTCAACTGTTCA
This sequence comes from Massospora cicadina, assembly GCA_022478985.1. NCBI lineage: Eukaryota > Fungi > Entomophthoromycota > Entomophthoromycetes > Entomophthorales > Entomophthoraceae > Massospora > Massospora cicadina. The sequence goes on from JAKSZP010002662.1 coordinate 268,511, forward strand.
ATTCTTCTCAAGTATATTATTGCTGTGTGTAATAATTGGGAAACTCTAAGAGAAAATTTTAGAGATCTGAGCGGGGTTCTAGAGAAGAAGGAGAAACAATTGGGGATTGCTGCTGACTGTGTGTTGGAATGAAGAGACTGTCACCAGGGAATCTCTGAGAAGATCAGGTTGGAAAGAAAGAGGGAACGAATCCCTAGATCACGACATCTCAAGTATTTTAATCAGGTAAACTGGCTGATAGTTGGGCCAAGATATAAGAATTTATACTCAACTACAGATAATAGTTGTCATACTACTTTACCAATAATCTAATATATTATACAACAGGGATGAAATGCACAAGAAACCAGACCTGTGCAGTAGAAAGTATACATAAGTTGTTTGCCAATAATAACCACACTAGAATTAATTTTACACTTTATCTTTGACCTTCCAAGAAAGTTTTCATGATCATGGAGGTCCATTATATGCTGGGGTATGGTGGAGTAGTAAAGCTTATGAGTGGGTGAATGATTAGTACTACTGGGAGGGAAAAATGGAGTCTATCATCAAAGTGCTGGATGCCTGCCTAATCTGTAAGAAGCAATCCAGTTAAAAAATCAAGTATCAATACCAACCCACCACGCCTCAACAACCATTTCATACAATAAGCTTGGACGTGGTAGGTCCATTACCTCAGACTACCAACAGAAATCGCTATATCCTGGTAGTCATTGATCATTTCAACAAATGGGCTGAAGCGGTTGCTCTTTATTCCTAGACCGCCAAAGCTACTTCCACCTTCCTTCATCAACAAATTTTCACCAGCCATGGTTGTCCCCAGTTCCTACTGTGTGACAATGGAGAGAATTTCACCTTGCAGATGTTAAAGCTTTTAGTTACCTCCATGGGGACGCCGTAACTTTTCTAGGCCCCTTACAACCCTCCACAAATGGTACTGTGGAAAGAGCAAATGGAAACTTTGTTTCCATATTACAAAAGATGGCCAGATCAGATCCACTACACTGGAATCAGTTTTTACCTAGTACCCTCATGGCCTACAGTATTAGCTACCAACAAATCCTTTAAAATTCTTCCTTCCATGTATTATATGATTTGGAACCAGGAGCCCAGGCCTGCTAGCAAAAGACATCTTCTCTGGTGGACAGATGATCCTGGTAAAGCCCTGAAAAATTGTCACAACGTATCATTCATCTGCAGTCTGGTGCTATGACCAACCTAGCTAAAAAGGTAACCAAATAAGGGGTAGCCGCAAATGAGAATATGAAGCTTCTCCCTTCCTTTCAAGTGTTGGACTTAGCGTTGAACTACCACAATTGTATCATTCCCAAAAGTGAGAAGCTTAGGTCTATTTGAGAAGGCCCTTTTTTATCACTTATAATTGCTGGGAGGAGTACTCAATTAAGATCCTTGCTACCAGAGTTGCTGTCAAGTTGAGTCCATGGCCATTTCCTGCGCTCTTATACTCTACCTAACACTCTTGAAGGGGGTAATGGTAGACAATTACAAGTCCAATATCATACTAAGAGTGATTTGGTTTATAAAAATGCTGAAATACGCCAAAAGACCCTGGCTGATTCTCGGTGGAACCCCTCAAATTGGTGCAATACTATTCCATCCAATTTTTATTTAAATCGTCCATCTCTCAGGAAACAGGAGGTGCCAAGACTGTGGCCAAATAAAAAAATTGTGCTTAGGTTCCTTCCTGGACTCTCAACAATGCAGTTCAAATGTTTAGGCGGAGACCACCCCCTTTTATAGGGGTGGAGTGAGTCTTTCAAGGGGAAGATATTTTCTCACCAATGATTGGGTTAAACATATTAAATCTTTACCAAAAGGACTAGTCCTACCCAATATCAACCCTCCATTGGTTGTTCTTTAGAAACAAAGTGATAGTCAAGAGCTTTGATAGGTCTAATCCCCATATTTTCTAACTCAGACTTTCCTAACTGATCTGAACTTTGAGCCTTAACACTATAAAATACTAAGCAGCGAGATAACAGGGTTCATTTTTACCACTTGCCACAACTAATAAACTATATAAAAATCCAACTTTCTAGTATATTTAGCATTTTATACTTTTTAAAACAGTGGTCAAATAACCCTCTAACAAATATTAATCCCAGCAGTCAAGAGTTCAACTTCTTCTGATATTAATTGTTGAAATCCAGGGCTGATTAGCACCAGCAAGCGTCCATCTCTTCTGGATTACAACAAGGCGTCAGTATGATGACCAAAAAAGATATGATTTTTCCAGATTCAATCCAAGCTGAGGCAAAAGCTTAAATGTTTAAAAAATGACATTGCCAAAGTATACTGTTAGATAGATATTTATTATTAATCTTTACATGTTAGATAGATTTGTAAGATATCAATTTACTCACTATACATCCTTTTCTAGTTTCAACATATAGAATGATCAAGATCTAGTTTTAATATTATATTTACTGTGCTACTTTTGCACTAAGAAGGTCGGCCAATCAATCAAAATAAAATTTAAGCACACAATCCAATAACATAAAAAGAATATAAGTCTCATTTGATTGTAATTTTGGGTAAACAGCTGTTATATATATTTTTAGTTATCTGAATTTAGTGCCAAATTGTTTGTAACAATAGCTTTTTATAAAAGCTTTCTTGGAGATTAGTGTCTATTTTAGTAACACTTTTGCCATATAGATCAATTTTATAATTTGTCAATATGATCTAAAAAATGAAAGAAAAATTATACAGGATCTTTCACAAGGTTGCTCATTCAAACTCAATGCCCTTTTATTCTGAACTTTGAAAAAAGGAAATTTTCTAGTATTTGTTATTACAAAATAAATATGGTCTCTGTATGTAACTCTATAAAAATGGTTACTATTACTTGCGAAAATCATAACAAAAAATAAAGGTTTTATGTATTATATGTATAGTCAGCAAGGTAATACTGTCAGAAGAGGAAGACGTGTGGCCTAATCTTACTTTTCTTTATTGTCATCTGACAAGTTGGTTATAAAACAGCTTTGATTTGTAATCTTACATATTATGGAGCTAGGCGTTATATAAATCTTTTAAGCTATTTTAATTGTAATGCATAGATTCTTAGCCATAAGTTATAATAAAGAAGAAAAATTTGAGAAATACTCTCTTATTTTTTATTGACAACTTTTAATTATAACATTCTTTAATGATGGGTTTTGTTTCAGTAAACAAATGTAGGCTGCTTCTATAGTTCCGCGTTACAAAGAGGTACAATTACATAATTCTTTATAATACCTTCATAATTTACAACAATAAGATCATGGTAGAACTAGGCACTGATTATTGTAAAGTTTATCTTTTTATGTTAAGAGAACCATAATAGCTTAGTTCTATTAGTTATAGTAGAATCAATTTGTTTTTGATTATTACTTCCTTAAATTTTTATCCAGGTTACTCCTTTAGCAATGTAAGTCAATACTATAACTTTATTTTTATAATGAGTGAAGTTTGGAAGTGTGAATTTAATGATGTAATTGTTCTTGTAATATATTTTATAGTTATAATTAAAAGTGCTGCATACCTCACCTGGCATATTTATTTTTAAATAGCAATTTTATAGGTTCTGCTTTGTGTATAATATATGCACCATGGGTGGTGTAGAACTATAATTACACGCAGAAATTGTTTTTATAGTTTTAGGCTATATTGTTTATAAAAGAATATCTGGCTAGTTTTCTGCTCTTGACTAAATTAGGACAAGTATCTGAAAATCCCCCAGTAACTTATCTCTATTCATTATCTTAAACACCTTACAACTCAAAGTATAAATTTTTGTAAATCCTCCAATGCATCATTATCATACTTCTTTTTTGCATATTTTCTTTTAAATTTATTAATATTTTTGTCCTTATACCCCTTTAATTTATTGGTGATTTAGAAAAAAACATTCTTTCAGTATCCTTATTTAAGTCTACTTTTAGAAGCTTCAATGTACATAAGCTATATAATCTTTTGCTCCCCTAGTTTGCAAAGTTTTGTTAAGAATCCCTGAGATGGATGACGTTTCTCAAATATTCCATATGGTCCACATTATCTACTAATCCAGGAGCTAAGGTGATCTTTGAGATCCTCAATCATTTTGTGCCATGAGTTTGGAGGGAACTCAAGACTCAGCTTCATCTTGTGTCCCAGAGGACCAAGGGACCAGGAAGACATCTTTTTTGGGTAAAGTAATAGTTAGTTCTCTATCTTTGTAGTTATATCATTAGTTGTTAACTGGTCCAATAATTTATAAAAAAACCAATTATTATAAGATAAAGGCGTTAAACAAGAAAAATATATTTGAATTGCACTTTCTTTACCAAGTCAATATAAACATAATGTTTTAATTATAATATTAATAAGAGTTTTTTTATACTTTTGATTTATTATAAATCAAAAACTGTCTGATTTAATTTACTCTAAATAAATCATAATCAATAGAATTACATTCTAAACTGTCTATAGCTAAAAGTCACCTTGTGAAGATTTGGTTAATCTGAAATGCAATGTTTGACAAGACCAAGTTGCCATTGCATCTTGTTTTAGCCTTGTAGTTATAGTGTGACTGAATCCTGAGTGCCATTACAATATCTAGAAATGACAATAGTAACTTTTGCAATTCTATTATGATTTTTAGACACCTATAAATTATTTCAAGGCTTCATAATAGTGGGGGTGGAAGGCGAGTTGGTAAGGTGTATGGCTCTCTTTTTTCTCTCTCTCACGAATTGCACTTTTAAATCTAAAAGTGATTAGTAAAAGCATAGAGAGAACATCTGAACTCCTATGAAGTACTGCACCTATAGAGCAGTACACCACAGTCATAACACTTAGCGTAAGTAGGTCTTTCCACCCATCTGTGTGATGCACAACTAAACGGACAGTTGCTTGCACCAAATAAAACCTTAATTATGAAGTACGCCAATATGGATGCATTATCTGGATGACTTCCCACTGACAAAGGCCCTAATAACAAATTGGCTACACAAAGGTCCAAAAAATGATCAAACTAAACCAAAAACCACAAAAAAACAGTGAAAAGCGCAGCAAATGCAAATGACCTCCCAGGATCAGTTTCCACCAAAAACGGACAATCAATACTACCCTTGGGGAGCATGAAGCAATGATGAGAACAGCGGCATCAGGGAATATTTCACACCCAACCTCAAATAGGTGAGGGGATTGGGGCCTGACAGGAGAAATTTTTCGAAAAAAAAAACAAAAACCCTGATGAAGTTTTGTTTGGATCAGATACCAAATACAATTCAATCTGCAAAAACCAAGGGCCCAGTTCATCTGGGCAACAACAAAAAAATGTTCACAACTGAGATGGAGAAAATATCCAACGATGCTCAAAACAATTGCCCAAAAATATGTCAGAGACCAGTCCTGACAATGACCAGTCAGGGGGGAAATGTCCCTAACTATGATCAAACAGGCAAACTGAGCAAACTGTCAGGCATAATCCCCAAAGAACAATTGGGTGCAATCCCCAATAAATCCAAGTCAACAGTGGAGGAAAAATCAGCCCAGAAGCAATTGACAAATCAAAGCAAACTGTTGGGGATAATCCCTGATGAATCAATGGGTACAATCCCTGACAAATCTAAGTTGACAGCTGGGGCAAGATCAGCCTAGAATCAATTGGTGAATCAGAGTGAACCATCAGGGATGATTCTTATCAGGGATAAGGAGTATTGAGCACTGAATCTTATGGATTGGACACTTGCAAAGGGTCAAAAAAGTAAAAATACTACTAGATGGGGCCAAAACCCCGACAGCAGTCAAGTCAGTGACCAGAGTACTGGTAAAGTACACCCCCATCCAGAAGAACATGTTAGCCCACCTTAGAGTGTCTTCATGCGAAATCAAGAAATGGGAGGCCCTACAGTCCCATATTCAATGGCAACACAATGAATCTCCAAAAACATTACGCTGGCCATCTCAGTCATTTGGCGTGAACACAATTTTCCACCAGGGCAGCCATATGATGGCTTAAAACCTAAATATCACATGAGTTGGTTTTTTTTTTCAAGGCATCATAAATTAAACTGAAGACGCCCTTGAATGGATAAAACTCCTTGGAGCATAAAGTGATTAAAATTACAGTTTGAGAAGATTTAAAGCCAGAATATGAAAAGGATTGGATGGAAGCCAATATTGACCTCCTTAATGCAATGGAATACAAGAAGGCTATAATATCAGTGAGATTCTCCCAAGCCATCAGGAGCTCAGGACTCACTCCAACAAATTATCTGACTATGAGAAATGTTTCCTAAACATTTTGACCTCTCTCAAATGGGCCCAACATATCATTACTGTTGACACTGCTCTGGAATGATATAATACCACATTCTCCCAGAGAAGACATCGCCGTGGATTGCAGCCAGGTTCAAGGCCACCAAGGCCCTACACTGATCATACACTCAAATCCCGCTGGTCACCGCATCTGACCTGATTAAGGCAGGATGGACAAAGGAGAAGGCAGTGGATTGGGGACTCTTCCAGGATTGGTCACCAGAAAAGCCATTAAATAGTCTGACAATGGATTCACCTATTGGAAATGAAATACTGGTTTCACATGGGAACAAGTATCAACCAAGATTGTGAATGGGCGGATCTGGGAGTCATGAAACCCATCCACAAAACCCACCAATGATGACCTTTCCCCATCAAGAAATTAAAGCTCTGGCACAACTTCACCACACTTGCTAAAGCTGCAGACTGGGATGCAATGGGGTTCACCCAGAGTCAGACCAACTGTGGATGGAACACGAGATTTCACCACAGACAGCATCAGCGATGAAAGGGGTTATGACCTCAGACCTGGGCTGAGAATGGCTTAAAGTGGGGATTCAAATAGAACCATCCGGGATTGGAAGCAATCCTTCCTGGAACCAACAGTAGGTGCCCCATATACCGCCAAAGGTTTCAACCCTTCCAAAGCCTTTCAGTGGTGCGAGGCGGGAGTTCCAGCCACCGAGGCACAAATATTCACAGATGGCGGGTGGAACAGCATTATGGTAAGGGACTGGTGTCAGCGCAGTTCAATTACTTGGAGGCCCTCCAGAAATACCTGCACCCAACGCGCGGCTCAGAATCTTCTCCCAAATGGTACCAACTGGGATTTACGCCAAAGGATGCCCTTGAATGGCAAAACTTTGAGCTTGGAGTTCAGAATGGCTAGTAACATTAATTGCTGCAGTATCAGCATATGCCAGATAGAAGCGTTCCTCAATAAGAGATTTAGCCTCAATGAGTCAGTAAGCTGGATAATGAAGGGGAAAACCCCCGCTGAAGTACCTAATCCTATCACAAAATCAAAGTCATACAGCACAGAGGCATTCCATACTGATGTTAACACATGGAATGGGGCCAGAAGACATATAAAACACATCCATCAACTAATCAGTGGAGGCTTCACATACTGCCAATTGCCTAAGTCATATCTAAAGGATGCAATTCGAATCCACCTGAAGCTGGTGTTGGAGGAGGAGTGGTCTGACCTGATATTTGCGATTTATCAAAAGCTCAACGAGGTGCTAGCAGGAGGTGACTTTGACCACCACTGGGTACTCAAATGGGAATATATAGATATCGCAATCCCAGGCAAATTGGACCATAAATTCTCCTCGAGATCAGAATCAAGTATAAGGGAGTCTATCTGCAATTGGACTGACTAGATACGCTAACCAAGCCACATGGTGGGTGACATTTCAAAGCCTTGCAAACTGATTAAGAGAGGGAATGGGTACACAAAGAGATCTGGACTAGACTATCATACTATGCATAAGTATAAGAATTTTAGAAAGCTGGTGGTGATTACATTATAAAGTGCCTTCAAACCCAAACAATCAAAGTGCTATATGAACTGGCCCATGGATGAAGCCAAATAAATTGACTTACCTTGATTCATCCGCCTGCCTGGCCTAAGAAGAGTCATGTACGTTGAGAAGGAAGATGCAAAGCAACTATTCCAGTTCTGTTACCATACCAGCCATACAATGGCTCAATGCCACCATTGCAAGGTAAAGACCACTTGTGAATACAAATATGACCCCATCAGAGGGATCATGAAGGTTGGGGACAAAACATTTCTTTGATTAAAAGCCAAAGAATGGATCCCGCAGAACCTAATAGAGGTTGCAGACATGAAATGCCAACAGAAAGAGTTGGAACTCACCATAGGTAAGCATGGGAATGAGAAGTGACAAAGTGACATAACCGGATGGTGAGTTCTTCATCAACTCAAACACTAACTGTACAAAATGAACAAAGGAATGAGCCCTAAACCATCGGTGCCACGCCCATCCCTAGTTAAATGGACTATCTGTGAGGAAGAACGATGGCAGAAGGCAAACCCAAAAAGATCCCCTAAGAAGGGCTGAGCAGCACAAGATGCCAATAAATTGAAATCTAAGCCTGACAAGTCGAGAGTGAATATGAAGTCAACTCAGAAATCATTGGCAAACAAACAACTGAATCGACATGGTTGGTAAAGTCAGCTGATCAGAAACCAACCAAAAAGGCCAGATCTAAAAAAATGAAAAAAGGTGGGAATCCAATCGATGGATGAGGAGGAATCTGCCGTGCCACCAGTAGGGACAATGGAGCACCCAGAGCTGGTAATTAAACTGCCCATGTTGTCCATCTATAGGGAGATGAGGTTGGTGACTGAATTCCCAGTGCACAGGATGCCTGGAATACAATCTTAGTTCCATCCAACTGACCTCAAAGGTCGACCAATACCCCCCACCCACCCTCAGTGACAACAACCATATACAAGCAAACTTCTAACCATGACTCAAATTAAAAAGATGAAGATTTAATCCTCATAGCCAAGGGTTGGGATGCCAGAAATGAGGATTGCAACCACAAATGCTCAAGATGGCGAGAATACTAATGAGAAGGCAGAAGTCAAACCATTTTAAAACAAACAATAATATATAATAAATTTTAATATAAGAAATGCAAGCAGATTGCCAAAAGAAAATGGTGTCAAGCTCAATACATGACGTGAAAAATCACCTATGGTCCCACCAAATAGGCTATCAAGTGCTATGGATGGATCATGAGGCAATCGTCACATTGAACAAGAACATAGACCCGGAATTTGGGGAGGAAACTCACGCTGGAAGGATCCTGATAGCGACTGCTACGCATAGGGAAACTGGTTAGAGCCTTAGAGTGGTGGTAGTCTATGCTCCGCTGAAGCCCCATGAAAACCAAATATTTTGGGATTTTTTTGGAGAAACCAGCTGAAGCAATGACAGATTTAGCAGGAGACCTAATATGTTAGACAAATGCAAGTTGGAATATGTTTCCAACAAGCGAAAGTCCAACCAAAAAGCTGATGAGATGCTAGAATACCTATTCAAATCAGGGATGTGCCTCACAATTGATGAGGATAGTGATGACCCAGCCAACCTAATGTGATGGACATATGACTCCGCCGGAACCACAGGCTGGTTTGCACCTTGAATGTATACTGGTGTCATCTGACCTCAGGACGCTGATGTCTAACAGCAAAGTCAATATAAATGCTTAAAGAGACCTCATGATTGTCCATTTGGATATCAATCTTGAAGAACCCTCAAGGAACTGCAAATGGCAACTGGCACCAGCCACAATGAGGGATGGAGAATGGTGCTGAACAATTGAAGTTGGACTGGATCAAATGGTCATATATCTAGATTGTCACCTGGAAATAGACACTCTGGAACAATGGATCTGGATCAATGAGAAGATGAAGCATGATAGCATGAAGTTCAAATAAGGTGACAACCTACAAGTGAACTGCCACCAAGAAACAGCTAAAACTGCACTGGAGAGGTTGATCTTCAATTAGTGGGACAGCGAAGAATGGTAAAGCGAAAGCCAAACTTTTCACAAAAGGTATTGGGCCTTAATGGCAAAACAGGATTTGGAGCGACAGGCCAACTCTACATAGCAATATCAGTGCTTAGTGGGGATGATGACCAAAGAGGGCATGTCGCACCACAAAGAAATCTGAACCAAGGCTAGGATACGGGAAATAGAGATGGCAGAAGGGGAAGTATCAATGGACTTAGAAACAATCAAATGCAAAATTGAATGCTTCTACAGCAAACTATTCCACCAATGAGTAACAAGTGATTTGGCAACAGATGCCCTCATTGACCTGGCCAAAGCCAGCACTTGGGGGCTGTATGTTAGAAGATTTCATTAACCTATCTGCAGAAATTTTGATCAATGAAGTTAAGTGGTTGCTATGAGAGTTGCTGAGAATAAAGGCACCAGGCCCCAACAACATGTGTGCGGAGGTGTACAGTGCATAACATGACCACATTGTGACAGAACTAAAATCCCTATTTAATCACTGTTTTCAAAATGGACAGAAATTTCTGGGAGGTCAGGAGACCCAAATTGTACTCTTGTACAAACGGCGACTCTGACACCAACTATGGAACTGGCGCCTGATTGCACTATCCAATGCTGACTATAAGCTGCTAACGCACATATTATCACATTGGCTGATGGCAATGATACTGCGCACGCTCCATAAGGCCCAAAATGGGTAAATCAAGGGCTGATGTATTTGGGACAGCCTTGGTGCGGTCCAAAACATACTCCAAGATGCATGGGGAACTGAGCTTGGATATCTCATGTTTCTTGACATAGAAAAGGCCTTTATTTGGGAGCGTGGTCATTCCTGTCACGAGGCGTTAAAAGTGGTCAGTATCTCCAAAACCTTTAGGTCATGGATAAAAACACTGTACTTGGTCCTGGTAACCAAGGTGATCATCACAGATGGCATAACCAACGACATTCTGGTTATGCAGGTTCTCTGACAAGGCATCATATATTGCCAATTTTGTTGAATATTACGGCTAACATCTTATTGGTAGCGGTGGACATGAGACTATAGGGCCCAGTCAACCCCAACTAAATGCCACTAAATATGCTGGCCTTCGCTGATGACACAGTAGTAGGTATTGCTCTCAACCGAACTATAGGGTGCAGAGGAGCTACTGGACCTATAACTGTTAGCATTAAATATGAAGATTAACTTGGCAAAAACCTCTGTAATGAGAATCAGCATCCTGAACTTCATCCCACCGACCAACTGTTGGGATTTTTGCTCATATTCACAGACTGCTAGATTACCTGGAATCGCTAGGGATAATTCCTCAAGGCGAAGTGAATTGGAAATTGGTTGGCCCAAGTTTCAGAGTAACTAAGTTTGGGGGATTTTGGGATATTCGCCTGGTCATATCCATTGGGGATAAATTTGGACGAATACTTAAGATCTCATCGGGTGAAGTGGCTGACAAAATAGGGGCATCTGATAGTGACTAACTATCAGGTGTACCAATTGGGATTGGTCAGGTTTCATCAATGACTGATTGGGAATAATTTTAAGTTGTGAGGCGAGTGATGCCTCCTGCAACTAGTGAATCAATCAGTTGGTGCGTGACCTGCCTCAATGGGTAGTAATTCCCATTACCTAATCAGGTCACTAGCCAAATATGGTTGGCTCACTTGAATCAAGAGGAAAACGTTAGGGACACGTTTTATGACTTTTTCTTTTTAGGTCTCAAGGATTTCCAATAATGGAATCCTAGACAGGATGGGGAAGAACATTGCTGCTGAGATGAGGATGGTGATTCAATGGCAACGGCTGCCATTTCATTTAAGAAATGTCAACTGAAGGTTAGAAAACCAAATCCCCACTATAAATTCCCTAGAATTCACTCCAAATAAAAAACAGATAATACAACAGTATTTAATCAATATAGTTTTCATCTGGTATATAGTTTAAGTAGTAAAATATTATCAGCTTTCAATTGCTCTTCTTATCAAGGATATTATTACTATGTGCAATAGTTGGGAGACTCTTAGGGAAAATAGTAAAGATCTGAGTGGGGATCTAGAGAAGAAGGAGAAACAATCTGGAATTGCTGCTGACTGTGTGTTGGACCAAAGAGAGTGTCACCAGGGAATCTCAGAGAAGATTGGGTTGGACAGAGCAAGGGAATGAATCCCTAGATCACGACATCTCAAATATTTTATCAGGAATACTGGCCGAGCGTTGGGCTGAGATATAAGAATTCACACTCAACTACAGATTGTAGTTGACATACTATTATCAACTGATAATCATATATATTATACAATAGTGACGAAGTGCACAAGAAATTAAACCTGTGCAGTAAAAAGATTACTGGGGTTGTTTGCCAATAATAACCATAATCAATTTTTTTTACAAGTTGGTGCTCACTATAGGGGTGTAATGAGTTAAAGAACTTATAAGAATGTCGTACAAAGATGAGTTATGCAAACTGTGGATGGAGTTAGCTACTGTGAATCAGAATGCCCAAACTCAGCAGATCATTGTGAATTCACAGCCTTGGAAGAACGAATCACCAAGGTGGAGGAAGGGATAGATAATGTTGCAAGTTTCAGGAATAAGTTACTTGGGAAAGTAACTTCATTGAAGATAAAAGAAGGGGACCTTGTACAAGAGGTCTTATATCTGAAAATGGAGTGAGAGCGGATTGTATCCATTTGATAAAGGCCAGCACTTATATAGAGCTTTTGATCAAACAGGTGGAGGAGCTTAAAACTTACAAATGCAATTGTGAGCCGGATTTAATAAGTGATTCCATAGAAAGAAGTCCTCGCATGATACTTGGGAAATCAAATACCCCTAAGTAACATGTCACCCACTTTTGCTTCCATTTTGGAGATGACGCCCGAAGTCACTCCTCAAGTGAGCAAGTGGCCAAACCTAGAGAGTTGGCAAGAGATAATTCAAAGGAATTTAGGGCAATGCCAAAATTGTCAATGTTCCATCGGGATAACCCCCCATCACCCTTCCTACTGTTTGATATGACCATGTATGACTATGGGGATCGTCAAAAGGCGTTGATGGTCACGAATTTCCTAGACACCGACTGTCAGAACTTAGTGTTACCTCACCTGGAGGGAGACAGCTGGTCATATGTGGAGGCAAAGACAGCCATCATGAAAGAATTTGGGAGTCTGACACGCATGTCAAAGCGCAAACAGGAGTTTATGGGAATCCAGTTCCATAAAGACAAGTCTCTAGCAAGCTTCGCGGATCAGTTCTACCAGGAGTCGCAGATCCTGGTTGGTGAAAAAGTACTGGATGTCTTCAATGCCAGAATCTCCTTGCAAGTGGCCCTTTGCCCTATTGTGTTTTGCATCAAATGATGTCTTCCATGTTTGCAACTAGAATAACTGCCTATCAAATGGTAGATAATTTGTAGATTTTGGGAGCGACATTTGATGCCCCAAATAGTAGCTTCTCATCTAATCTGGAAACAATTTGAATCACACAAAGTGGAATGAAGGTGCTAAAGAAACGAACAACTGAACCATGCTGGGAAATAAGCCTGAAGAATTCAGACAGTTGAATAAGAAGGAAAAGCTCTGCTACCAATGTGGTGTGAAAGGACATTTCGCCATGCACTGTAAGAAGCTAAAGGATCAGATCAACATGGTCTAGGCGAAAGAGTCAGCTGTTACCAAGGAATCAGGAAAAGGTCCACAGCCTAGATGGTGAACAGTTGAGAGCTTCGGAGAAGCCTACTCCTCCTGACATCATGTCTGAGGAAATTGATATCAGTGATCTGTTCATGGACAACAAACAGGATTAGCTGTATCAAGTGGTCAATTTGGATGTAAATGCGGTGACCAGAGCCAGGGCGAAGATAGTTGACCCCAAGATAATCAAGGAAGTTGCCCAGCTGTACGCCTGACAACTGGTGGACAAGATTCAAACCACTGAGAATCCTGAAGAATTATCTGAAGTACAATTAGATGAGGCCAATTTGTAGATCCCCCTAAGCATGATAAAGGAATCATTTCCTGATTTATCGGCACAAATTATACACACCCTCAATTCAGCTAATAATGCCGCTATTCACTCAGTAAACACTATATTGCAATACTCTGAGTGTATTTATATAGACATACAAGTGAATCAAGTGTGGGTGAGGGCGATTGTCAACAGCAGAAAACCCATCGACATTGTCTCAACCAAGCTGGTAAAGAGGATGAAGATCTCGCCAGACTTGGAACATAAGAAGGAATATGGGACATCTGGGCCAAATACCACCATCTCATGTGGAACGTATAGCGCTTTGCCAAAAAAATTTGGGTCCTTGGTAGTTTCTGTGCCAGCAATAGTTTGGCCAACAAAAATTATGACATTCTGATTGGGACGGAGTTTTTATGCAAGTATGGAGTTAAATGTAACTTTGAGGATAATACGTTGATCATATTGGATCAGACGTTATCAATGGTATATCAGAAGGATGGTGAAGCTCCACTGAATAGGAGAAACAACTTCATCAATCTAATATACAATGACGGCATTGTCCCAATTCAATAACATTTAGTTGGTAGGAAGCAACGAGAAATACCAGCGGAAATCCTAGAGAACCGGGGAATTTCACTGAGGATCAAGAATGAAAAGACCACCGCCAGGATTGCAGATGATAGTTGACATGGGGTTGACCTTGGGGCTACCTGAGATGTTGTATGGAGAGTTCAGAAGCCCTTGGAAGAAGTCCAGAATGGAGCCTTGGGTGGCTCCTGGGATAATAATGCTGGGCCATGGAAAATTGAGTTCTCCTTGCAAACTTAAGTGAAAAACTGATGAAGATCAGGAATAATCAGATCATCACTTTTTTTATCTTATACTGATGGCAATTTGAAGAGATTCCATGATTTTGGGACTCTTGATGAGATGAGATTACCAGCTGGGATAACTGAGAGCATCAACCTATTGGTTGATCAAGAGCAACTTGCTGATCTGTTGGAAGCCAGCAAGAGGAGGTGCTAAAATTACCTAAAAAGTATTGGGAAGTATTTGCTCAGGATGACCACGATTTGGGATGCGCATGAGATGTGATCCATAAGTCACCTTGGGGAACTTTTGCTAATCAGGATGAAACTGATCTGATGATCGAAAGCCACTGGAGCAGTAGTGGAGGATGAAATCACCAAACTAGAGAAGCATGGGCTTAAAGTTTCATCATCGAGTCCCTGGGCAAGTCCAATTCTAATTGTGAAGAAAAAGGATGGCTCCAACTGGATGGTGATCGACTACCAAAAGCTGAATAAAATTAATAAGAAGGATTTCTATCCCCTACCAAGGATTAACAATGCGCTAGACTCTATTGAAAGAAGCGAAGTATTTCTCCATAATGGATTTGATCTTGGGATATAGGCAAATTGACTTGCCAAAAGAATACCAGTAAAAATGTGCAATTATTACCACGCAGGGTTATACCAACTGACAAGGATGCCCCAGGGTCTTAATACGCTTGCAACGTTCCAGAGGGCCATGGACGCCATACTTATCAACTTGAAGTTGTTGTGCATCCTGGTATACTTGAACGATATAAATGTGTTTAGTAGGACATTTACCAATCACCTACACCACTTTGAAGAAGTATTCAAGCGACTGTCCATGGTTAACCTGAAGATTAAGCCGAGGAAGTTTCACTTCTTCAAAAAAAGAGTTTGAATATCTGGGATTTGTGATCAACTCCAGTGGATTGCAGCCTCAAGCCCAGAGGATAGAAGCCATAGAACAGATGGCTGTGCCAAAGAGTGTCCAAGACATCCAAGTGTTCCTTGGGATGGTTGTATAATACAGAAGATTTATTCAGGACTTCACCCCAAATAGCTGAGCCTTATTCCATCTATTGAAGGATCCAAAAAGGATTTGTATGGAATAAAGCATCCCAAGAATCCTTCAATGAGCAACGCCGGTATTTAATAGATTCTCCACTTCTGAAATGTTAAAGTTTTGATCGAGAGTTTATTATACAAACTGATGCTTCATTGATGGCGATTGGAGCCATACTAAGCCAAGTAGATGAACTTGGGGACGAACATCCGGTGGCATATGTGAGCTGTAAATTCTCGCCTGCTGAGAGGAACTACACCAAAACTGAGTGTGAATGCCTTGTGGTCATTTACTCATGTAAGCAGTTTCAGGTGTACATCCACAGAACGCACTTTGAAGTGGTGACATACCACTCTTTGTTGCATTGGCTCCACAATTTGAGAGAGCCAGAAGGATGACTGGCTTAATGGGCACTAAAGCTACAGGATTATAATTATGAGATTGTCCACCAAGTGGGGGCTTATCACCAGAATGTGGATGGCTTATCGCGGTTCCAATGGTCCAGATAGTATACCCACAGGCGGATGAGCTATTCCAGAGAATGGTTGATGGAGAAATCGGGAATGAGCCCTAAGAAATTTAAGATGCGCTCCAGAAAGTGATGGAAAACACCGAGACCATAGATGGACAAGTGTTTAATACAATCAATGGGAAGTGGTTATTATTCCTGAAGCTGTTTAGAAGAGCAGCAATTGTACAACCAGCTCATAAGATTGTCAGGCATGGAGGCCTGAGAAAAACAACTGATCATATTCGCCAGTACTACTACTGGGAGTCCATCAACTATGATGTCTCAGACTATCTAGATTTTTGTGTGAAGTGCCAGCTGCACAAGCCACACAAGAATACAACTGAATACTAACTGGTCCGCCCTGGATTTGCCTGGTATATGGTGTCTATCAACGTGATGGGACTGCTGACGATGAGCACAGGGGGAGTCAAGTACATAATAGTTGCTATTATCCATCTGATGAGATGGGAAAAGATGAAGGTCTGGCAAAAAGTAGACACTACCAGCATTATGAAGTTCATCCTGAATCAAGTAGTATATTGACATGGATGTGTGCAGGTCCTGCTTAGCGATAATGGAACAAACTTCACATCTCATGTGATCCAAAGATTGAATGAGATAATGGGGATCAGAGGAGTAGTATCAGTACCCTACCAGCTGGATATAAACAGGCTGGTAGAACGGGTGAATAAAATAATGGCCATGACGCTGATGAAGCTGGTTGCAGGTAAAACTTCCTCATGGGGAACATACCTGATTTCAGTGAAGTCTACCTACAATATTAGTCATCATATGGTGATGGGAAATTTGCCATCTGAATTGTTAAATGGGAGGAAGGCCACATTACCGCTGATTTTATATTTGGTGGTGGAACCAACGTTGGGGATGAGTGCCAAGCATACTTGAACCGACTGATGAATATCCTGATTAATATGCAATTGCAAGCATTCGATACTATGTTGAAGAAAAGGATACAAGCAAAAATTGACGGATAATAAGAACTGACTAGCCTTAGAAGAATATTGAATAGGCAAAAGAGTAGCTATTGAGATATGCATGGTTTTGGAAGAAGAAGCAAACTAGATGCGTTGTGGTTGGGTTCATTTGAAGTTATTGCCAAAAGTCAGCAACTGATGCCTACTCCATCAAGAATCTCTTAGATGGGAGAGTTGTGACTCGAGTCCATGCTAAGTATATGAAGTGATGGATTGACAAATAAATTAAAAGAGTTCCTAAAGGACCAACGAACCATTAAGTTATTCATGTCCTGATGATAAGTTCAAGTCTGAAAAAGGACCTCTGAACCAATCAAGATGGTTAAATTTGAAAAAAGGACCTCTGAAGCATAGAAAACTGGCAGGCTTAAGTACCCAGGACCCAGTTTGAGGGGAAAAATAAAAAGAGGGACCGCTGAACAGAAAAAAGGTCAAGTCACATGGAAAAGGAAAGAATAAAAGTAAAAAATTGATAAAAGATATTGGAAAAATCAAGATTATAAACTGAATATAAAAAACCAATATAGTTTTATAATTTTTATTTTACCAATTGTCCTTGATACAGGGATGATTCCGCCTATGTTGCCTCTTGGGGGAGGGAGGATGGATTGCAGTAGGAATGAACAGCTCATCGAAATCGATGTAAGATCAGATGCTAGCAAGGCCTGACCTCCACACAAAACCACGTTCTTTGAGCAGACGCAGAGCCCTGCAAGAAAGCGACTAAGGGAAGGGAAATTGAAATGTCGGAAGAAGCCAATTGCAAAACCCCAAATCAGGAGGAAGGCAACAGTATAGGAAGAGGCAGTAAGCAGATAACCCCGAGTAATCACAATATGGTACTGGAGCCATAATATTAGTCTTGAGCGCCTGACGACAGGTTTCATCAAGAACACTGGACATATGGGCCAGAAGCGAACAATAGGTTCTTAAGGGGGGTTGTCAAATCATGCCCCATACTAAAGCCATCAGCAAGATACTGATGGGAAGTGCCAGTGAAGAGATAGTCATGCAGGGAGATAATAGCATCCCACAAGCAACAACTATGGGCTTCTTGGAAGCTAAAGCTGAAGGAACAAAAAAACCCAAAGAGGCTGGAAGCTTCATGGACCAACTTAGAAGAACTTGGCCAGCAAAGAAAGAGAGAATAACTGGCGGTATCTCAATCTAGGATGTTCTCAAGATCAGAGGGATTCAGCACTAGGGACAATGCCTCAGTGACTTGGGCCCAGAGTTCAGCATAGGGGAGCTCAAAATGAATACTGTTACCAATGGTGAGTTTAGTAGCCAGGATAGCGGGTTTGTAGAATTGTCCAAGTCAGAAGAGAGAATTCAGGAAGCAGGTGCGACCTGGTAAGAAAAGAGCAAATCAAGAGCAAAAGGATAATCTCTGGAGCATCTACGATGATGGTTGGTGCATCAGTGAAAGGAGCCAAATCCAGGAGAGTTTCAAAATTCAACTCTGGAATTGATGATTTAAGAAGAATCGGCTGAGAGTTGTTTGAAAAGATTGCAAGCCTGGTTTAGAAAGGGATTGGTTACCATTTCTGGTGATTCAATGGAAGAACTAGCCACTGGCTCTAGACTCGGCGTATGAGTCCTGGAAGGACATAGAAGAGGTTTCATCATGCATCCTAACTCATCTGCTGAAAGAGCCGAAGATCTTGATCAGACAAACTAAATAGAAGCTGATGGTATCACGACTAAGAACTTGACATCTGAGCTGGACGAGAGGGGGATGTCAGACTTATATGGAAGTCAACATTATGCACTATACAATCCATAAAGCTATATTTTGGAGAAATCAATCTTAAAAATTAATGTGATAAGCTCTCCATGAGGAAAAGTAGGAATGATATGAGCCAAGAGGTTATGAGAGAAATAACAAGGTTAACATAAATAAGTATTCTTATTTGGGCTGCAAAATGAACATTGACGGCAAGAGTCTCCTATCTAGGATGAGTAGAAAATCAGGATATCAAGGACGCTAGCCCAAGTATATCGATTAAGACAGTGATTCATATGCCCTGATGGGGGAAACTGGATCCTGGGACTAATATCATCACAAGTAAATTGATCAGTATGGCATGACAGTAGATCGTGGGGACCGCGCTCTGAGTAGGCAGTAGCGAGGAGGAAGAGGAAAAGTTCCGCATGCCAAAGGTCATCCCAAGCAGCGTTGAGTACTGATGATCATACTCTGCTTGAGCCAATGAATTATTCAACTGAGTGTCCAAAGCGGTGTTCTCATGCCCCAGTCCTTTTCTCGCTGGAAAACTAAGCAAGAGGGGAAATGTGTTGGGATTTTTGCCCATATTCCCAGCCTGCTAGGTTACCAGGAATCGCTAGGGGATAATTCTTAAGGCGAAGTGAAATGGAAATCAGTTGGCTCAAGTTCTGGAGCAACTACGTTCAGGGGATTTTGGGATATTTGCCTGGTCATATCTGACGGGGAGCAATCTGGACAAATACTTAAGAACTCGTCTTGTGGATTTGCCAACGAAATAGGGGCATTTGATAGTGATTAACTATCAGTTGTACCAATTGGGACCAGTCAGTTTTCATCACTGACTGATTAGGAATGAATAGCAAGTTGTGAGGCGAGTGATGTCACCTGCAATTAGAGAATTGATCAGTTGGTGTGTGACCTGCCATAATGGGTATTAAGTCCCATTATTTAAGCAAGTCGCTTGCCAAATATGGTTTTACTTGGTTCAAGAGGAAAACGTTAGGGACACGTTTTCTGACTCTTTCCATTTAGGTCTTAAGGATGTACAATGACAGAATACTAGCCAGGATGGGGAAGACCATCGCTGCTGAGACGAGGATGGGTGATTCAATGGCAACGCTGCCATTTCATTGAAGAGGTGTCAACCGAGGGTTAGATGACTGAATCCCCACTATAAATTCCCTAGACTCCACTCCTAATAAAAACAGATATTACAACAGTAGTTTATCAATATGTTTTTCATCTGGTTTATAGTTTAAATAATTACTATTAGCATTCAATTGTTATATTCTTCTTAAGGATATTATTACTATGTGCAATAATTGGGAGACTCTTAGGAAAATAGTAAAGAACTGATCGGGGATCTAGAGAAGAAGGAGAAACAATCAGGATTGCAGCCAACTGTGTGTTGGATCAAAGAGACTGTCACCAGGGATTCTCAGAGAAGATTGGGTTGGAAAAAAAGAGGGAACAAATCACTAGATCACGACATCTCAAGTATCTAATCAGGAATACTGGCCGAGCGTTGGGCTGAGATATAAGAATTCACACTCAACTACATTTAATAGTTGTCATACTATTATCAACCAATAATCTTATATACTATACAACGCGGATGAAGTGCACAAGAAACTGAACCTGTGCAGTAAAAGATTTACTGGGTTTTGTTTACCAATAATAACCAGAACCAATAAATATTTACACTAACACAACACCAATCATGAACTCACAGATGATCTAATACCTCATGATACTTTTTACTGATAAGGGCCAGCGGTATTGGACATGGAGCAAGAAGTATGATTGAGTCTATCACTCTGAATTGCATGCTGGAAAAATGCCAGACTATGCCTCAAAAAGAAAGTGCTGGAAATCAGCATATTCATCTTCTTGAAATTGTGGTATGTTGCCCATGTACTGCCAATGAGCCCAAACCTAGAGAAAAACTTCAGGACAATGAATTATACCATCCTATGGTTCAAGGCGAAAGCAGCACTAATAGCACTAGAAACTCTGACTAAACAAAAGTTAAAAGGAGGCATGGGCCTTCTATTTTAGATTCCATGCTTGGAGGATCTGGGAAAAGTTCTTCCTTAGACTGACGCAAACACGCATGCGCTGCCTGACCCTAGTTTGGAGCGTGAACTGGGATAGAGCTCAGGGCCTTAAGGAGCTGGTCTCACCTAGCTCACCACACAAATGGATGGCGAGCCACCCACAAATGCCCTCCAGAAAAGGCACCCCACATTACTAGCGACTGTGCAATCAGGTAGTGAACCTGGGCAGCTGGTCATTCAAACTAGAAAATAAGGATGTTGACCAAATCCACAGGGATGTTGAGGCCCATAATTCTACAATGATTTCCGTGATGAATTATGAAGAATGAAGTCAAATCATCCACGAATATGCTGCCAAGTCAATCAAAAAAGCTACAAATTCACACTTATCAAATATGGGGATCCGCTCCCAAAACCTGGGTGCAACCCACCCGCTCAGCCATAAACCTTAAACAACTGGGCTTGAATGGCACGACACCAAAAACCAAAAGAAAGAGTTGATCTTGGGCATGAACTCCTGACTGGTAACAGCCAAGAAATAGCTGGTAACCTGGCAGATCCTCCAATGCATGTTTAAATCCAGTAAGCGCAGCGGACCAGATTACAAACACAAGGAGTGCCCTGTATGCGCCAAACTGGAAGCAGATATTGCTCACCAATATTACAAATGCGCCACGCTCAAAAGGTATTGGTCCATGATGCACTACATCCTGTCAGGCAAACAATTGCTGATGGAAATGCATCCATCACAGGACCTTTTTGCAAAAACCCTATGATCATCCCCAATTAATTATGAGCCTTCATCTATTATTATTGTGTATGGGTGATAAACTTAGCTCTCATTGCCAAGAGTTTATTCAATGGCGCCCCCATCACAAAGGATTGGTGTTGAAGACCATTTGGATTAGCTCCAATTAGCTCTGATGGATCATGAAATTCTTGCGCCTAATCCCCGGGTGTTACAAAGCCATGAAATTGGCTTTTCCCACTGGATTGCTCATCATACACAACAAAGCAATGAATTAATTAAATAACAAATGGCCTGTAAGTCTGCTGATGCTAGAACTGTGGCTAGTGATGGTGATCGCCAATTGGCAATGGTTGGGGGTGCTAGGTCCCTAGTAGCTCAAATTCCCAGTCCTTCATCCTTGGCCAAATCGCCTGTGTTCCGCCCTCCCCTCTTACTTTCCTTTTGATTTTAAAATAAAGTATGGATTCTTAAAAAAAGGTAGGGCGTATGGCTACCAAACTGAATGATGAAGATTCAATTCCCGCCCTTCACACATCAATTGGGGCACTAGCTGAAGGAAGCTATTGGAGTTAATTAGGTTTAATAACACGAAAACCTTACCCATGATGTAACCAGAAAAATTTGAGTCACAATCTTGAGGTGAAAAACTTTCTACAACAGAGTTGATCCTGCTCAGGTTTCATGTTGATACTTTCTTTCTATATTTTGGTAATGTCCATTCCCTGGTCAGCTTGCCTTGAATAAATAAAAGTCTTCATAATAGTTTTTATGTAAAACCTCTTTTTATTTAACTTAGGTAAACTGACCAGGGGATGGACATTACCGAATATATGTAAAACTAAGGAAATAACTGAAAAATATAAAATTGGGCCCCCCAGGGTACTCAAGTTACCCCTGTTGACAGCGGGACTGCCAGGTATAGGGGTTGGTGCACTACTCCGAGGGGTTTCCCCTGCTATGGAGCAGGTGTGAAGGAAAGGGTCTGTGTGGAGGAACCAGAGTGGGAACCGTGATTCTATGAGCGCTTTTTGCCTTGGTCTCATATATCCATAGAGCCAGGCTTGGAAGTGCTCCAGTAAGTGGACATGGAGTCTGTTAATAACCCCATGAATGGTTGGGACCGTGCCCTTGAATGCATCTAATGCAATTGTGTGGATTGTCCACATTGCAATGGGTATTATTAGGGAACGGAGGGTAGATGGGATTGGTGACTTGATCTGGAGCGCGAAGATGCTCTTTGATATCGAGAATTCCTATTTGTTTTGGAGCTTAAGCAGGCGTGCGACTTCCTGCCATATAGCTTTGGTTGGGGGGCATGTTTCTAGGCGGTGATGTAGGGATCCCTCCCCTCCACATACTGCACATGTTTTGTGGAGGGAGTTGGAACGATCCGCCATCCTATAGATCCTTCTCAGACAGCGCCAGGCGTTTGCTCTTATCCTCGGCTGTAGGAGTGGGTGGTGAGTCATTTTCCACATTGCCTTCCGTGTGGTTTGGCAGAGAAAATGTCCAACAAATCTAGGTATTCTATCCTAGCTATGCTTGGGGTTGTTGCGGGCATATCTCTCTGGGGTGGTTTTCTGGGTTTCTTAATTTGAATTGGGGGCTGGGTCGTCCCTTTCCCTGTATAGTACTCATGTTCTCTATGGTCCATCCCATATGGCGAATAGTTTGGAGGATATGTTTGAAATGAGGGTAGGTTCTACGCGGACCCATTGCAGTAGGGTGCTTGGCAAGGTATGAAAGTAGTCTGGGTGGACTATGTGAATTGGTTAATTTGAGCGCCTGTGTAAAGTTAGTCCTTGCTGTTTGGACCAATGTTGTTGAGGGAGGTCTGGAGCAAGGACTTCCTTTATCCAGGTACCTAGGATGTGATTGGCGTAGCTCTCAAAATCTATAAGTCCCATGCCTCCGCTTGAGCGTGGGCCAAATAGTATTTCCATCCGTATAGGAGGGTGAGAGCCAGGCCACAGCCAGCCCTGGATAAGCGCGCGGATTGAGTTTATAAAGGTAGGTGAGAAGGCGATCGCGTGGGCCTGGTACCACAGTATTGGGAGGATGAGCGAGTTAGCAACTGTAACTTGTCCTGTTAAACCTGGGGTTCTTCCCTTGAGGGAGGCGACGCGTTTGGATACCCGTTGTAACAGGTTACTTTCCATTGTCTCATTAGCATATCCCCCTGATTGTAGCCAGATTCCAAGGTGTCAGACAGGAGTGGTGGTGGGAGGTGTTGCAAATGGTAAAATGATTGAAATTTTTTTTTATTGTGTTGGTATGAGGTTCTGATGTTGTGACCCAATTGTTTGTGTATTTGCCTAAGAGGATGATTTCTGTCTTTCTTTTGTTGAGCGATGCATTGCTCACCTTGGAGTATTCCTCTTAAGTGCATTCCAGCTGTTGGGCATCTTCATTGTTTGCTATACCTGCTACGCATTCATCCGCAAAGGCCAGTATCTTGACTGTTGGTTGTCCTTGTGCGGTTATCCCCATGAGATGTGAGTCAGTTACTCGGAGGAGTAGGTCAAAGATGAAATTGTATAGCAGTGGGCTGAGGGGATCCCCTTGTTTGAGCCCTCTGTGTGGTTTAATCTTGTTTGTTAGGAATCCAGGGCCGCATATAGCCATGGTTGCAGATTCTGTTAGGAGTATCGCCCATTTTATGAATCTTGGTGGGAGTTTGAAGGCATGTAGACATTCTTTTAGGTATAGCCAGCTAACACGGTCATACGCCTTTTCCTAATCCAAGAAGACTAGGGCACCAGTTGCTTTGGATTGGCAAGTGTTTGCAATAGGGTGAATGTTGTTTCAGATTGAACGCCCTGGTATAAACTCAAACTGGGTGGGTGATAGGACGTCAGATGCAATTGCACCTAATCTAGCTGCTAAAATTTTTGTTAGAATTTTTGTGTCAGTGTTGGAGAGTGCAATTGGGCGCCAGTTTTCCAGGTCCAACTTGTCACCCTTTTTATACAAGATTATAATGTAGGATTCATGGCCTCCTGGTAATAGGCGTGTTTCCAACAAGCTCTGATTCATAGACGCCAATAGGAGGGGGCGATTTGTTGAAAATAATTTTTTGTAGAATTTGAGGGTATCCCATCAGGCCCTGTTCATTTCCTACGTGGTGCACCGCGAATTGTCTCAAAGCTCCTCCCGTGTAATAAGGGATAATATATTGTAATTCGGTGGTGTACTTTGTATCTCAGCAGTTTGTATAAATTCTTTAATTTTTTTGATCTGTTGGCGTTTCACAATATATAATTTGGTGTAATTGCGGTGTAATTCCGCCTTGACCTCCTCAGGGTCAGTTGCCACGGTGCCGTTGGTCTTGCAGACCTTTGTGCATGTGGGCTGGTTTCTGCAGGAGTGGAATTGGTGGAAAAAGTTTCAAACAGTTTTCGCTTTCCTTTATGAACTTACCTTTGTTTGATACTTTGATTCTGTGTTGGTGTTTAAAGATGAGATTGTTAAGTTGGGCAGAAATTTCAGCCCATTTGCGTCCCCAGTTGGGGCTATAGCCAGATCTCAGAGTATTTATTTCCAGGTGGTCTAGTTCCGCCAAGGTACGCTTGATTGTGGCCATGTCCTTAGTGTACTTACATGATGCAATATGTCAGGTTTTGTTGATTATATCCTTTTTGAAATTTTTTTTATGTTCTGATGGGATCCAAAGTGAATGAGGCTGTGAATTCTGGGTTCATAGTCTTGTTTTCAACCCAGTTAGATATCTTGGGCAATTTTATATTTTCTGGGTGAAGCTTTCTCCAAGGCGACAGCTGTGTGTGGGATTGGGTTGGCGCTAACTGCACCGTAACTGATTGGTGGTCAGAAAAATTGATTTTTTTGATTTAAATTTGGAGATTCTTGAGCGGTGAAATTGTGGGACGAAGTTGAGGTCAATGCAACTCATTGATATGAGCGCTCTCACATGTATGTTGGGCCGCGTCATGTGGAGAAGGAGTGGTGAACTGGGGGGAAGAGCATCCTGTAAGCCAAGAGATGCCTTCATTGTGCGGAATTCAATGTGTCCAGGTGGGTATCCCCTGGGATTAGGCCATTGATCTGTATTGGGGTTATCCCAGCAGTTGAAATCGCCTAACATAATGGTATCTGGTGGGAGGGTGAGATTAGAGATGTTCTCAAAAAATTGTTTACTCTCAGTTGCAATGCACAGTGCATAGATACATGCTATCAAATTATTTCCTCTTGGCATGTGATTGTTGCTACCAGGACTCGACCATGCAAGTGTGATGACAAATTTGTAAATTTAAATTTTTTGTTGTTTTGGATGATCACCCCACAGTGAGACGTCCATACTGATTGTGATGGTGCGACCCTGGCTGACCAGGATCTTTCTTCCCCTTGTAGACAGTGGGTTTCTTGGAATGCCAAGATGTCTACAAGAGGTTTTTGCAGGAATTACAGCTTTTTGGCTTGGGACGTATGAGCCCTGGCTCCCACGATGTTTAACATCCCTATTGACAATGAGGTGCCCGAGGTGCCTCAGGAGCAGTTGGGAGGGCCCTCTGTCCCTATCCCACCGCAGCTCATTTTGGCCATGCTCTGCATCTGTACTCCAACTCTTTCACTGCCATTGTTGGTTCCCTTGATCTGACCCAATGATTCAATGGAATTGCAGTTTTTTGCATTTGCGTCAACTTTTCCCGCACAGGTCTCATGTTGATTTAATGCGGATTGTTGATTGGATTTTATATTTTTGAGGTTCAACTTTGGTAAATTGTGCACCGCATTATCACCCAAATTGCGGTTGCATTGTTCCTCAATATGTGCATGACTGATGTTGCTTTGTGACTCAGTCAGGCTACTGTGAAAATTTTCGACCTGGGCATTTTGTTCTGATTGGTTGATTTGGTGAATATCTGAAATATCCTCCCAATTTTGTCCAGGGTTAATGGCATACTCCGCATGTGCCGCCACTTTGGCTGCTGCTCGCTTGCAGGCTTTCTGTGGCGCTTTACGTTGTTTGCTTGTAACTGGTTCCATGATGTAGTATAGTCCATCTTCACCCCAGCGGAATGGGTGGTGACCATCAGTCATATTGGTGAAGTTTTCATTATCTTCGTCCATTGCTTCCTCACAATAATCATTTTCAATTAAGCCATCATTCACAGGGCATTCGTGTTCCTTGTGGCCCAGTGAGCCACAGTGGTTGCAAATGGGCGGTGCGCGTTCCAGTGTAACTCAGAATGTGGCTGAGTGGCCCCCATCTTTGAAGTGAAATTCTGCTGTGCAGGGAATTTTGGATAAGTCCTCTTCCACTTCTGGGAAGGAATAATTACAGCGATAGCTTTGACCATGCACAGGTTGGGCATCAGAAGAAATCGCTGTAATTTGAGTTGCTGAATTTCTCTGTAGGCCACAAGACCTTTGCGGAGCTCCTCCTCAATTACCTTATGAGGAAGGTTGGTGAGGAGTGAGTCAAAAGAGATGAACAAAGTTTTCACTTTGTTCCATCTGGTGCATGCAGTGCGCACAAGTTTTTGCCCTTGGGGAGGGAAATTTCCACACAGACTTTTGCTGCAGCATCAGCTTCATCGGCTGTTTCAAAACCAATATTGATTCAGCTGCAGCCCATGTTGTTGGTGGCTACATACACCGCGTGAGGGAAAAGTGAGGGCTGTGCCTCACATGTTTTCTCCCACAGGGTCGGTGACTCATCCCCAAGGAAGAGTCTGATCCTGTGTTCCACCTTTGATAAGGGTTGGTTGAACTGAATGTACATATATTGCGCATGCTTAACAGTGAATACCATAAACCCAGATGGTGTCAGAGTTTGCGATTTCTTTGCAGATTGGGTTCCTGGTCCCCCTCCAGGGCGTTTCTTGCCCTTAGTTGCACCGTTAAGCGCACCGCTCGCCATGACGCTCGCCCATGTTGTATTATTTTTATTGATAAAGTCTCTCATCTTTCCTGTGTGTGATTATCCAAATTTGCTGTTTGAATCAAATCATAGTAACTAAAGTGATTGTTATGAAAAAGAGCCGTTTTTATGTAAAACCTCTTGATTGTGCATTATTACTTTAGATTATGTTTAATTTGGTGGTTGCAGTTTATTTTGAAAACCTTGTGGGATGTATCATCAGAGTTTTACCATAATTTTTATTGTAATACTTATAAAACCTTGAGCCCTCATTTTGGTTTTCTCTAAAGCATTTGGTCCTCTCTTTGATGCACTTTCTAAAATGTAATTAAAGATTCTCTATTTTGCCTTTGTTTATGGCTAAGTTAAGACTGCAAGTTTGTACTAGTATAACGAGTATCCACTTATTTCACTAAACCTAGATCATTTGTTTCACCTTTTCATTAAATGACCATCCAAATGTCCCGCATGTCTCCATTGTGTTCTCCCCAACTATGCCGCCATGTCCTTTGTGACTACCGCCATATTGTACTTGCTGTTCTCCCATTTAATGTGCCTACCTTACTTTCCAGATGCGAATCTCTTTGCATCCACAATCATGTGGCTGTGCTAATATGAGCCCATTTGCCTGTGTCCACTGTGCCTGTTGCTTTTTTCTCAGCACCTCCTCTGCAGCCTGCTAATATTTTCATCTTGTAAGAGGTGTTTTCACTATTGAGCCAACGTCAATTATGACATTTAAAATCTTATCATGACTTAATAGAGCATTTACCTCTGGAGCTTGTTAAAGCCCTACTTTATTGCATAACGATGGACCTCATGTTTTTGCAGAAATAGCTCTTCAGATTACAGTCTCTTACTCATTAGCTACAATTGAGTTTTGGAAACTTTTATAAAGTGTTCACTCATGCATATTCCCAACAATGTTTAATAATAATGATTCACATAAAAGCCGTGATAACACCATTCTTGGTATTCTTTAATTTTTTTTCTTTAAGGGCAGAATAATTAAGATTGTTGATTCCAATTTCCAGTTTTACTTATTAAGGTTACAAAGAGACAGTATGATAGACATTTTAGGGTGCCATATCTTTTCACAGTCTTAATTTTGACATTGATTTTTGGTGTGGATAGGGCCACTCATAACATATAGAGAATTCACATAATTTTTTGTTTTAAAATTGAAAAGCCATAATATCTTTCTTTTTAGTCACAGATTACCCAGCTCTAAAGAACCTAATTTGATCTGAGCTTAGGTGCAATAAATTAATTCCTATAAACTAGTGTTTGTTGGTTTAAGCCTCTCAATCTAATTTATCTATACTAAAAAATATGGTGTTTTACAGAGGCTAGATAGTTATTTTAATCCTGCTTTCTTTTATAATGATAAGATTTATTATTCATATTTTTAAGCATATGGTTTCTTAACTTTGCTAAAGTTTTTACTATAAATCTTGGAGGCTTAATTTGGTAGGAAGCATCATAATTTTTTGAATTTGTAAAGAGTGATTGTAGTGGACTCATAATTATCATAAATAAGTTATTAGAACATATATTACTCTAACCTAAAATTAAGCTTATTAAAGAGAAATGTCAGTTCTTTTGTAGACAGAATAGTTAACAATATAGAATATATATACTTGTCATCTTAGTCAGATTATAATGTTAATCTATCACTCTTGTATATGAAGATCTATTACGCGGTTTTTTTATTAAGTTTGGATTAAGTCAGGTAGTATGTCTAGACCTTTAGGGTTTGGGTTACCAAAAAATTACCTAGCTATGGGCTTGCTTCTAGAACAAAATTTGGTTTAATTTTGATTCAGATAATTCAGAAATCAATTTGAAACTTAAATAGATAGTCTATCAGGTCATGTTTATTTTTAGGGTGAACTTTTTAGACAAACCAAAGTTCTGGGACATTATATATGCAGTGAAAATATGTATCTAGTTCTACCTATTATATATATGATAATAATGATAAAAGAATTTAATACTTTCCCTGGATTTTTTTACAGAGATGTAATTACAATTGCTCAAAGTACCACTTAACATAAAAAGCTAGCTCATGAACTCATGCCTACATGATTTTTTGTAAGTAAATTTTTCAAGATCTTCTTGTCTAAAGCTTTGTAACTAATTTGTGATGTACTCATGTAAAATTAGTATAAAATTAAAATGAAGTATCTTTCAATAAATTAGGGTAAATATATTAATCTCTATCATATAAAGAAATAGAATAGATTCATATATGTACTAGTCTTTTACTATCATGAAAATTTTATATGATAGAATATCAAAAATTATACATTAATACTAATAAATATTTTTTGAGGAAGAGTATTATTTCTATTAAGACTTATTGATAAAAAATAATTTTGATACTATATCATTAAGTGTACAAGGACCTTTTTTAAGTTAAAACAATGAGGTTTTTACAAAAATGAAGTCTTATTTTCGCTGGCTCAGAAAGTAAAGCTCCTTATTATAAGACTACTAAAATGCCACATGCAATTGGTAAGCTTTGTTTTAATTCAATTTAAGATATAGATCTAATTAATATGCAAAGTAAGTAATAGTTGCAAGTACTATACTTTATATACTAACACTATCTCTGTATCAAAGAGAGTACAGAGTTATCAAGCCAAGATTAGCTGGAAGATAGTCTAGAGTAAATCAAAGATCTGCTTGCATAGTAATTCCTCACGCCAGCAACCAGGGTAATTTGGTCAACAATAAAAAGTTGTACTAACTCTTTGTCACTGAGTCAGCTGCTATTGGAAGATGTACAGTACCTACTGAATAAATCAAAGACACCAAAGAATAAGGCTTTTATAGAAGACTGAGACACAAGAAGTAAATAACGCTAAAATTCCCATTGAGCTATATGAAGAAGATGGTGGTGGTATGATAAACAATATAAAAGATCTAAATGACGAAATAATGTATTAGAAAAAAATTAGCAATTATGGATCAGCATCAAATAATTACATGCAAGATTTTAAAAAATGATAAGCCAGATTGGGGGACATAAAAATCTAAGAATAGTTCTATTTTTATGACTATAATCCAATACATAATTATTATACAAGATGTCCTCCAATTCTAAACAAACTAGGCACAATCATGTGATGATCATACATAATAAAGAATTCGTTAATACTAGAAGAAGTTTCTATCAACAAGAAAATAAGTCAGACTGATCTCATAAATGAGAAAAACTATTAATGCCAGTCCTTGCAAAAGGAAATCATACATCAAGGACTTATGCGTGGAATTTAGAAAAAAGCATTGATTTTTCATAACCTTTACTGTTTCTTTATCTCCTTAGAAAATGAATCAATTTCCACTTATATATTTACATCCTTAACTATTTCTAGGTATAAAACCTACACTTTTTACCTTATTTATCATTACACATAATTTTTATGTGTGTGACTTATTTCTTTTTTTAATAAAGCCTAGTGTAGTAGAAGAGCTAATCATGGTAGCGCAATAGTAAAAAAATAGGTTGTAAAGATCAGTAGAAGGCTTAAGTAGTTTATGCCAGTAATGAACTATAGCCAAAAAGACCTCCATAAAAATCATTGTAGCAAATGAATTGCTAATACCTATCTAATCATACTAATTTGATCTTGATAATTATATAATTGTCGCATCTGGGTTTCTTTATAAAGAATACTACACTGATCCAATGTGAACAAATTCAAACCCAAGTGTGTAACCCACCAAATTTAAAGAAACTTAATAAAGCACTGAAAGGATCATTGGATGTTGTGAATGACTTGCAGACACCAAAAATAATGACATGACTCATGGCATAACCACTGAAGAAAACTGCAGTAACAAGGAGGAAGTTTTTATTTTAAAGGTACTAGATGGCTACTCTGCCAATGATAAAACAAGCTTTGAACTAAATTTTGGCTTGGGAAAAATATTCACATGTTGTAAATATGGAGTCAGCTATTTGTTTTAACAATATTGGAACATTGACGTTGTTGATAAAAGACAGGACCTAATCACCAGATATTTGATAGGGCCATAATAAGGTTAGCATGCTTAAACTTATTATGGATCATATCAGATATCAGCAATTATGGATCAGGTACATACTAAGTATATCCGAGCTTGGGATTTGTGGCCTAGCAATTTCACTTCATAATATTTGACTATGATGACATGGGCTCAAGGGCTTTGTTGGTTAATCAGACTTAAATTAAGTTTTGACTCAATGACTCAGGCATGTGAACTTTGTTGGTCTGCGTCAAAATTAGTTTTTAATGTCAGTAGAGTTTTTGATCAAATTAATTACTAATTAGTGATACGAATTGCATTGATATGTGCTGCCAATTACATGTGAAAGAAAGTCAGTTCAGCTATTTGAGGATGCATCTGAAATGCCATCTCGAGAATGATGACAGTGTTTATACCAACTCTGAGGCTGAGCATAATGCCCTGAGTCAAAGTATTTGTAGACATTCTTAACAAACATTTTATGTGGCCAAGTGTCATTAAAATGAGATATCATGGAAGATGTGGTGAACATCAAACCCTATAAATAACCCTCAAATTGATGCTAATAAAAAACATTCAACTACTGGACTAGTTT